>QXTE01000214.1:2507335-2521855 GCA_003942145.1 Platysternon megacephalum
ACTCTGAATGTCCCCTTAATAAAAGCACCCTATTTCAACCAGGTGACCATGAATGATATCACTCTCCTGAGGATAACACAGAGAGATAAGGAATGGATGTTGTCTGAATGCCAGCAAACACCGGGACCATACGCTGCCATGCTTTGCTATGCAATGATTCCAGACTACGTGCTACTGGCCTGGCGTGGTAAAGTGTCCTACCATGGCGGACGGAATAAGGCAGCCCTCCCCAGAAACCTTTTGCAAAGGCTTTGGGAGTACATCCAGGAGAGCTTTCTGGAGATGTCCCTGGAGGATTTCCGCTCCATCCCCATACACGTTAACAGACTTTTCCAGTAGCTGTCCTGGCCGTGAATGCCAGGGCAAATTAATCATTAAACACGCTTGCTTTTAAACCATGTGTAATATTTACAAAGGTACACTCACCAGAGGTCCCTTCTCCGGGGTCTGCGAGCACGCTTTGGGATTCGGTGGGTTCGGGGTTTACTGGCTCCAGGTCCAGGGTGATAAACAGATCCTGGCTGTTGGGGAAAACGGTTTCTCTGCCTCCTTGCTGTGAGCCATCTCCCGTCTGTTCATCATCATCGTCTTCCTCGTCCCCAGAACCCGCTTCTGTGTTGCGTGAGTCTCCATTGACGGAGTCATAGCACAGGGTTGGGATAGTGGTGGCTGCACCCCCTAGCATGGCATGCAGCTCGGCGTAGAAGCGGCATGTCTGCGGCTGTGCCCCGGACCTTCCGTTTGCCTCTCTGGTTTTCTGG
The DNA here is from genome assembly GCA_003942145.1 of Platysternon megacephalum. Taxonomy (NCBI): domain Eukaryota; kingdom Metazoa; phylum Chordata; order Testudines; family Platysternidae; genus Platysternon; species Platysternon megacephalum. The sequence continues at coordinate 2,508,097 of QXTE01000214.1, forward strand.
TAGGCTTGCCTTAGCTCCTTAATTTTCACGCGGCACTGCTGTGCATCCCTGTTATGGCCTCTGTCCTTCATGCCCTTTGAGACTTTTTCAAATGTTTTTGCATTTCTTTTACTGCTACGGAGTTCCGCTAGCACGGATTCGTCTCCCCATATGGCGATCAGATCCCGTACCTCCCGTTCGGTCCATGCTGGAGCTCTTCTGCGATCCTGGGACTCCATCATGGTTACCTGTGCTGATGAGCTCTGCGTGGTCACCTGTGCTCTCCACGCTGGGCAAACAGGAAATGAAATTCAAACGTTCGCGGGGCTTTTCCTGTCTACCTGGCCAGTGCATCCGAGTTCAGATTGATGTCCAGAGCGGTCACAATGGTGCACTGTGGGATAGTTCCCGGAGGCCAATACCATCGAATTGCGGCCACACTAACCCAAATTCGAAATGGCAAAACCGATTTCAGCGCTAATCCCGTCGTCGGAGGTGGTGTAAAGAAATCGATTTAAAGAGCCCTTTAAGTCGAAAAAAAGGGCTTAATTGTGTGGACGAGTCCAGGCTTAAATCGAGGTAACGCTACTAAATTCGACCTAAAATCGTAGTGTAGACCAGGCCTAAGACTGCTCTACTTCTGAAGGAAAGCGTCCACACGGGTACTGTGTGCTTTAACTTGACACCTTTAGCTCATTCATCTTCACTTCCCTGAGTGTGCTGGTGTAGATGAGCCCTTAAAGGAACTGGCTGCTTTCCCTAGTGTACCACGGGAAACAGCAGACCCCCTTTCCCACAGTCTGATACTCGCTCCCCTGCCTAAGCCTAGCAGAAGGCTCTAGAAGTGGGATGCCGGATGGCCATGACAGGGCATTGACCTCAAAAAGAGCCTGAGCACTTGGTCCAAGAAGGACATGGGCGCTTTGGAAGGAGCTGGGCTCTGACACTTAGCACATGGGTGTTGGGTGAGAGGGCAGAATGGCACATGGAGAGCGGAGAATCGATTGATCCATGCTGGGCAGGGGGAAGGAGCTCTAGCACTGGCATTGGCATCCAGAGCTTGGGCCATTCACCTGCCTCCATGCTCTGCTGCCTCAGCAAGGTGTCAAGCCTAGCAGTGTGGTGAACTTGGCTTGGCACTTGGGCGATCTCTAAAGCTAGTCACCCCAGAGCACTGGGCCTGTCCCAGATGAAGGTCATTACAAGTTCCAGGTGGGCTTTCCAACATGGCCAGAGTTGGCCTCTTTCTGTTCCCACTGAAGTCAGTTATCCATGTGTTTCGTCTCATCAGGTGAAATTCTGACCCCACTGACATCAATGGGAGGTTTGCCATTGACTCCAATTTCACCCATTGACTTCAATGCGACTACTCGCAGTGCATAAAGTTAAGCATATGCACAAATCTTTGCAAGATCCAGGACTAAATAGGCCGGACAGATAATGACGGGGAGGGGAAAGAGAGGCACAGAGAATTAAAGTGATGCCCACGGCCTGAGAAGTATTATCTGTATTTCCCTCTAAATGCACTCCTGTATTGGGATGGGGAGTTAGGCATAGCATGCCCAACTTCTTACCCGGGCCAGCTGAGAACAGGGGAACATTGCTCAGGAAATGTGAGCACAGCCATGGTTTTTCCAGTGTAAGCTCTTCAGAAATAATAGATCGACATTTGCCAAACCTCCCTATTAATGTTACTTTGTAAGCCCCCATTAGGTTTCAATATAAAATAGTGACATCGTTCTACGATTAATTTGGAAATGTTTATATATAAGTTTAAAGATAAAAGTCAGTAAGGATAGAGATGCCCTGATTGTAAACTATCTAAAGGAGGGGGGTTTCAGTGACAGAAGGAAACAAGTAGTAGTTACAGATACACAGATTTTTTAAAGCCAAAAGGGAGCAGTTTGATCAGCAATTGGAAGCAGCATGGCCTACTGGATAGTGCTCGGGACTGGAACAAAGGAGCCCGGGGCTCTATTTCCGCTGCTGCCACTGGCCTGCTGGGTGACTTTGTATGACTCATTTCACCTATCCATGCCTCAGTTTCTCCATCTGCAAAATGGGAATAATGATCCCGACCTCCTGGGTAAAGTGCTTGGAGGCCCCTGACTGGAAAGTGCTGTGTAAGAGCTATGTAGGATTATCTAGTCTGACTTCCTCTTAATGCAGGCCACAGAATTTTCACCTAGTGATTCCTGCATCCAGCCTAGTAGCTTGTGCTTGACCTATAGCATCTTTCAGAAATGCCTGAGCAATCTTGATTTGAAGGCTTCAAGTGATGGAGAATCCACCATGTTTCCATGGTTAATTATCATCGCTGTTAAACATTCATGCTTTTTTTCCAGCTNTGATGGAGAATCCACCATGTTTCCATGGTTAATTATCATCGCTGTTAAACATTCATGCTTTATTTCCAGCTACCTTACATCACCCAGCAATGTCCCAGTGAAGAAACGCCCGTGGTATAAATAAGCCATTAGTACTGTTACCAAAACTAGCATCAGAATTCAAAAACCAAACGGAAGTTTAGTGAAAGAGCCCGATGTCATGGCCCTGTAATTCATTTCAGGAAGAGCTGGGGTGAATCTAGTGGTTCTCTATAAATATTTTGAGGCTGCTGCCTCTGAAATAATTAGAGGCAGGAGGGATAGCTCAGTGGTTTGAGCATTGGCCTGTTAAACCCAGGGTTGTGAGCTCAAGCCTTGAGGGGGCCATTTAGGGATCTGGGGCAAAAATCTGTATGGGGATTGGTCCTGCTTTGAGCAGGGGGTGGGACTAGATGACCTCCTGAGGTCCCTTCCAACCCTGATAGTCTATGATCTTCTGGGTTTAGGCCCTGGTCCGGCAAGCAGAAGGGCATGCAAATGTGAGTAGGCCTGTTGAGTCCAAGAGGACAACCTTGCAGGAGTAAGCTCTGTACGTACTTAAATGCTGCAGGATTGGAGCCCTACTGCTGGATCTTCCTTCTGGCTGGACCCCACTATCTGTAGTACTTCTGCTCTAGCAGCCGTTTATGGTTATTGCTATTACAGTGGTGCCCTGAGGCCCCAGTCAGGGAGCAGGGCCCCCTTGTACAAATATAGCCAAGAGCCCTGCCCTCAAAAGCTTACTCTCCAGGTTGCAAGGCTGTGCTCCATTAAGGCAGACTTGGAGGACAGCCTTCATGCTTTAGGCCCCTCTTTTTGCAGAGTTTAGTGAAGTCTCTCTGGGAGCCACTGATTTCTCTTCTGCAGATGTCTGCCTCCTGTGGCTCTCCCGGCCCCACAATACCTGTCCTGCCCCAGGGCTCTATATGTGATTAGACTCCAGCTCTCCCCCTGTGAATTCTAGACGCAGGGTCCTACTGCCTACAACCTTCTAGCCGCTTTGTGGGTGTTAGTTTCCCAGTCAGGACCCCCTGCTTCTTGTCCCAGCTGTCCTGGAGGCAGAACCTGGCCTTGGTCCTTTTCCTGGCCTCTCACCATCCAACTTCTCCTGCCCACTCTAGCTGGTGTCCCCTAACCTATTCAAGGGTATACATCTGGTTCTCCACTAGTCTTCTGGCTCCTGCCCAGAGCACAGTCCTGCCCTTTGGGTTATTCCATTTGAGTACAGGTTGTTCAGGGATGTATCTCTTCCAGATTTGATTCCTTCCAAAACCCCATTCCTGATTCCCAGGTCCCTCCAAAACCCTGTTCCCTACTGGCTCTTCCCCCACCACCACACACCTGCCTCTGCATCCCTTCCAATTGCTTGCTTCTGAGGAGGTGTATGGGGAATTCTCTCACTCCTGCTCCCACTGCTTGCGACTATTTCTCACTGTCTAGAAATGTCCCCCCTGGAGCTGCTCAACCCTTTGCAGCTCTGCTCTACAGATCACAGTGAATTCAGACCAGGCATCTGGCATCACCTTGTGCTGTTCAGTCCACGCTGCCAGAATGGCTACAACAGACACACCCGCAGCAAGTGATGTTTCTGAGAAAACATCCACAGTTCAGCTCTTGTCTAAGAGGCAAGCAGCTGTATGGTACAAAAACAGGCTAGAGGGAGCAACAGATGCTATAGTCACGGCTGCATTTGGTGAGAGGCTGGCATACGTGGAAAAAAGAAAATGTTCAGCAGGCTTCTATAGCTCTTACTATAGCCTAGTAGATAGAGCACTGGTCTGGGAGTCAGGAGATATGGGTACTATTCCTGGCTTTGCCACTTATCTGCTGTGTGACCTTGGGCAAGTTGCTTTGCTTCTTTTAGGGTTCAGAGGCGCCGGGCTCGGGGGTGCTGTTTTTGTTGTTAGAGACAAAAGGAAAAATAGAATAGTTGGAGTGAGATGTTTCAGATATTCTGAATATAGATTCGTTTTTCACTAACCTCCTAGAATGTTCTGGACCTTTCTGAGAATGACATTTTCCTTGAACCTCCTAGAATGTTGTCAGCCATGAGTATATAACGGGTGGGGTGTCGCCAGTCAGTGAGATATAAGAACAAAGTGAGAGCCCAGCTGCGATATTGTGAACCTTGTTTTATTGTGTAATTGTGAAAGTGCACTTGTGTTTTAAGACTTGAAGAGTGTAAGTAATGACTAATAAAGGACAGATTTAATGAGATGCCAGAGATATTTATTGAACCACTATCTATGCAACAATATAAAAGAAACATTGTTACTTCTTTTGCCATGCTTAACACGTAATGTTTGATGACTTTCTAAGCCTGTGGACCATAGACTTTTTTTTTCCCCTGTCAGGGTTCCCTCCCCACTCTGAACTCTGGGGTACAGATGTGGGGACCTGCATGAAAGACCCCCTACGCTTATTTCTACCAGCTTAGGTTAAAACTTTCCCAAGGCACAAATCCTTTGCTTGTCCTTGAACAGTATTGCTGCCACCACCAAGTGATTTAGACAAAGATTCAGGAAAACGGCCACTTGGAGTCCCAGTTTCCCCAAAATATCCCCCCAAACCCCTTCACCCCCTTTCCTGGGGAGGCTTGAGAATAATAGCCTCACCAATTGGTACAATGTAAGCACAGACCAAATCCCTGGGTTTTTAGGACACTGAAAATTAATCAGGTTCTTAAAATGGGTGAATGGGGTGATAGTGAGCAGCGTTGGGCTAGAATCAGGGGAACGGAGGGCAGCAGGAGAGTGCAAATGAGAACAAATGAGGGCTCCTGTGACCCTCACCTGCCAGCTGTTAAAAGTCTGCAACCCGCCTTTCTGAGCCCATCGCAAATTACCTGCATCAGTAACACTAAAACCGACGTCCTGGGAAAGGTCATTCATGACAGCATTATAAGTTTCCCACATTATTGTTTTAGTTTTATTGTGGGGTATTAAGGAGGAGAAGCAGCAGCCCGATGCAGCTTGATGTTATTTTAGGGGAAATTGTGGCTTTTGCTGTTATACAGCCACTGCTTTTGAGTCTGACCCGTCATTAGCCTACGGGAGGTGTTGTAGGGTCAGATCTTCAGACGTCCTCAGCACCACAGTTTGAGCCCGATTTCCAAAGAGCTCAGCTCCCATTTAGGCACAGAAATAAGACCCAGCAGCTCCCTTTGTTCCCAATGGGAAGCAAGCACTTCCAGAAGACTGGCCCATCGTTCCTTCCTTTGAATTTGAGATCTGCAGGTGGAGCTGGGACAGTGGCGGGAGCCGAGAACTCCAGTTATGCATTGGCTTTCACACCAATTAACAGCAGGCTCTGCTCAGGAGCACGGGGAGCGATTTCTGCCATGTGGCACAGCAGAGAAGAAAGAGGGGTATATGTGGAACTCCAAACTAACGTCAGCTGCCTCACATAAAATCTTAATTCCTTCTTCCCTGACAGGGTTTCTATTTAAGGGGGAACTGAAAGAAATAGTGGCCACCTTGTATTAGGAATGCAATTCTTGATCTTGGAAGAAGGGGAGCCCCTTGTGAAGTGGGTAGCATTCATGTCCTGTGTCTGCGCCACAGAAAAATTGAGAATTTAACATTCTTTTCAAGGAAATGAGTGGGGGGCGTGCGGGGAACCACAATGCATTTTGCACAGTTCTAATCCCGAGCTGCAGCTTTAAGTTAAATACCTTGATTCATCACTATTTATTTTGCTAAGCAGTGAGCAAGCAAAAGTCTAACAGCTGAACTGATGTGCCTGAAAGACTCCTGGCAGGCAATCCATCAAGCAAGTATTGATTAATGCTGCCGCGGCAGCCATTTTGCACAGTAAGCCCTTTATTCTTTACTCTGACAAATGCTCGCTCGGAGGTAAATTAGAGGAAGGTGTCCTTCCCTTCATGCGGTGGGGCTGAATGAGACTCTGCTTCCCCAACAACAGGGGTGCAAAAAATGCATTAAAATTAAAGCCAATGAGTGGAACCGCAGCCAAAGCTTCTAGTGCTCCAGAAAAGGGGACGGGACCAAAGAAATAAAACCTACACAAATGCCTTGGCATTGTATGACTGAGCAATTCCCTGATGAGACTGAAAGCTCCTAAGGGGAATAGCCAAGGGATGCATTGATGGAGGTGGTACTCTACCAAGCTCCACAGACAAACCAATCCCCTCCCACTTTCATAGCTTCCTAGGTTTTAAGGCCAGCATGAACCATTAGATCATGTAGTCTGACCTCCTGTATAACATGGGCCATTACATTTCAATTACCCCAGTGCTGAGCCCAATAACGTGTGTTTGGCTAAAGAATATTTTCCCGAAAGACATCTAGTGTTGGATACCTCTGCTGGATTCCTGGAGCTTGGCTCCTCCTTAGTGGGCATGGATGGTCTATTCGGTTCATTAGGGTTGGCTTTTATCTCCCAGTCACACCCCCTCCCGCCCCCACTCCTGGCACCAAAATGAGACATCACTCGCAGTGGACTGAGCAGATCTGCAAGCCGTGATACTTTCTCTCTTCCTTGCTTTTCTGAGCAGGGAACTAGGTAACATTTAAACTGTCATCACTGGACATCTGACTTGTCACCTTGGTGACATGAATGAGGCACTCACATCCTCACACTACATTTTCAGGCTCTCGACCGACCTGCACAACCACGAAGGCTCAGATTCTGGAGGCCATGGCAACTGCATGGAAGAGATGCTAGAGTGTTTTATCACTACATATCCCCCAATTACAGCCTCGGGGGCAGCTATGAGAAGGTGGATACAAAAGAATATTCTATTTTTATTAAAGTCCCCTGCAGATAAAGAAGAAGAAACCAACGTCAGGGCTGCTTTCTTCTTCTTGTGGCCCTTCAATTGCAAAAGAGACCTCAGGCGAATGGGATTGGGAATACTGCCAAATTAATTACACATGGTCACTTCCCAGTGTGAATGAGTGGGAGAGCTGCAAAATACCATTTTGTCTCGCTTTATTGTTGTCAGGTTTTCCTGGGTAGCTGGGGTTGGGGTTCCCTTATTTCCTCCAGGCCAGGGGGCCAAAGTGGGAAATTCTTTGTTGATCGTTTGATCATTAAAAACAAAGAGTTACATGGGGAGGGGAGGGAACTAGCAGGGAAACATGAAGGGGGTAGTTTCGGTGGGTGGAAGCTAAGTACTCTACAGTTAGTCTCCAGGGCCTAGGCAGGATAGCTCAGATGGGAGTCCAGCTCAAAGCCAAGCCCTGTAATAAATCCAGCCGGTTGAAAAGAGTAATAATCATCTAACTTGGTATTGTCAGACTTTTCATGGGTTGTTCAGGAGAAGCAGCACCATATGTTTGGATGCCTAAGACGACTTCTGAGTTATTTCTGCCCTGCTTCATTTCACTGAATGAAATGGGTTGATGGCCCTTATTTCCCATGCTGCAGTTGTAGCAGCAGGACATGACCCATTGCCTCAATGTCAAACCATGTCTAGTTACTTTTCTCAAGGTCCAGTTGCTTGCACTAGAATTAAACCTTTTTTATGTCCCCTGTGGCACAAAATACCAAGCATGTGTGGTGGGAAATGATCAATGGAGCTGACATTTGGTTATGTGCAATGGACAGATGAGTTACCATCTAGTTCAGGGGTAGGCAACCTATGGCACGCATGCCAAAGGCGGCACACGTGCTGATTTTCAGTGGCACTCACACTGCCCGGGTCCTGGCCACTGGTCCGGGGGCCTCTGCATTTTAATTTAATTTTAAATGAAGCTTCTTAAACATTTTAAAAACCTTATTTACTTTACATACAACAATAGTTTAGTTATATATTATACACTTATAGAAAGAGACCTTCTAAAAACGTTAAAATGTATTACCGGCACGCGAAACCTTAAATGAGAGTGAATAAATGAAGACTCGGCACAGCACTTCTGAAAGGTTGCTGACCCCTGGTCTAGTTGTATTACAGTAACAGCCAGAGGCCCCAACCAAAATCAGGTTATAACAGAAATATCTCTAGTGCAGCGGTTCTCAAATTGTGGGTTGGGACTGACATGGGGTCGCCAAGGCTGGGTGGTGGGGCTCAGGTTACTGGCTCCTTGCCTGGGGCTGAAGCCCTTGGGCTTAATCTTTGCCCCCCGTGGCCGAAGTGGTGGGGCTCGGGTTTTGGCCCCCGCACCCGGGTCGGCGGGACTCAGGCTGGCTCAGGCTTTGGTCCTCTCGTCCTGGGGTCGTATAGTAATTTTTGTTGTCAGAAGGGGGTCATGATGCAATTAAGTTTGAGAAACCCTGCTCTAGTGTAATGTCTGTCAGTGATAGAAGGAAGCAAGAATTGTTCATAGATTTAAGGCCAGATTCTGACCCAGTCTGAGAGGCAGTGTGGTCTAGTAGCTACCTGGACAGGGACTCAGCAGACCTGGATTCTATTCCTAGCTCTGCCACTGGCCTGCTGGACAACCTTGTGCAAGTTCTTTCACTGCTCTGTGCCTCAGTTTCCCTATCTGTAAAACAGGGGAAATGATATGGCCCTCTTCTGTAAAGCACTTTGAGCTCTATGAAAGAAAAGTGCTGCTATAATTATTTATTACTGTGTTGGACAATTTATATACACATAATAAGAGACAAAGTCCCTGTCCCAGAGAAAGGGAGAAACTGAGGCACAGAGAGGTGAAGTGACTTGCCCAAAGTCACACAGCATGTCAGCGGCAGAGCTCTGAAAAGAACCAAAGTGTCCTGAGTCCCAGTCCAGTGCCCTATTCACTGTCTTAGGTAGTGCGCAAAATAGGCATTTCTGCCTAGAGAGAATTGTATGCAGGCAGCAAACAAGAGGCTTTTCTATTTATGGGCAGCATATCCTTGATATGTAGCAATTAATTCTACCCCCGCCCCCCCCGCCCCAATTAAAATTAGTTAAACGCTGCCAAAACAATAGCATGTTCCTAAACTGGGCAAGCTTATCAACCGTTTCTCCGTGTGCTGTATTTGGCTAGGTTGGAAGATGTAGCAATTCAACACACTAAGAAGCTACCAAGCAAAGTGACACACCAAAAAACTTTCCCTATGGACCAGGGCCAGCTGTACTGTGATCAATACTCATACTTTGAGCCAGTCACTGGGAAGAATCGCCAACAGACGGCTGGCAGGAGGCATTGTTTAAAAGACACAGGAGAAATTCTGCACTTGAGCTAGACAGCAGCGTGCTCTTGGGGGCTACAAATGGGTTGAATAAAGCAAACAGGTCCATAAATATACATGGCATATTGCAGAACAGTGATAAGATTTATTCCCTGCCTTAAGGAAAATACAAGCCAAATAAATCAACACCAAGCTTGGTTATTTATTCTGAATATCAGGACCTATTGTAATTCAGACAAATAGCCTCATTATGTTCTGATTAAAACATGTCCAGTGAAAAGTTGGTTCCTCCCAGCCTGCAGAAAGAGCCCTTATTACAGCATGTGGAAACATATGACTCTTTCTAGGGCACTTCTCTGTCCATAGAAACCTCAGTTTAGGACGCTATCCAAGGTCGAAGTCTGGCCCCCATTACCATGTCTTTCATGTCACAGCAGTCCTGGGAGGTGGGGAAGTGCTGTTATCCCCCTTGTAGCGATGGGTAACTGAAACACAGGAAGGCAAGGAAGTCTTTGTGGCAAAGCAAGGAATTGAACCCAAATCTGCCAAGTCCTAGCCTCCCCCCCTCACTGCTGGGCCAACCTGCCTCTCTTTAAGAGCCCCCTTAAGCATGTGCTTCAGTTCCAGTGATGTCAATAAAATAAGTGCCAGTGGTTCTTGAGCCTGTGTTTAAGGCCAAGATCTGCTGAGATATTTGGTGCCTAAGGCCTGGTCTACACTACGAGTTTAGGTTGAATTTAGCAGCATTAAATCAAATTAACCCTGCACCCGTCCACACAACAAAGCCATTTACTTCGACATAAAGGGCTCTTAAAATCGATTTCCTTACTCCTCCCCGATGAGGGGAGTAGCGCTGAAATCGACATTGTCGGTTTGAATTAGGGTTAGTGTGGACGCAATTCGACAGTATTGGCCTCCGGGAGCTATCCCACAGTGCACCATTGTGACCGCTCTGGACAGCAATCTGAACTCGGATGCACTGGCCAGGTAGACAGGAAAAGCCCTGTGAACTTTTGAATTTCATTTCCTGTTTGCCCAGCGTGGAGAGCACAGGTGACCACACAGAGCTCATCAGCACAGGTAACCATGCAGTCCGAGACTCGAAAAAGGGCACCAGCATGGACCGTACAGGAGGTACTGGGTCTGATCGCTAGATGGGGAGAGGATTCCGTGCTAGCAGAACTACGTTCCAAAAGATGAAATGCCAAAACATTTGAAAAAATCTCCAAGGGCATGATGGAGAGAGGCCACAATAGGGCCTCACTACAGTGCCGCGTGAAAGTTAAGGAGCTCAGACAAGCTTACCAGAAAACCAAAGAAGCAAACGGACGGTCCGGGGCAGAGACGCAGACGGAGGATGACGAGCTTGCGGAGAGCACACAGCACTCCATTCTCCCCAACAGCCAGGATCTTTTTCTCTCTCTGACTGAAGTACCCTCCCAACCTTCCCAAGGCGGTATCCCAGACAATAAAGCCATGGAAGGGACCTCTGGTGAGTGTACCTTTGTAAATATAAAACATGGTTTAAATGCAAGCGTTTTTTAATGATTAATTTGCCCTGAGGACTTGGGATGCATTTGCGGCCAGTACAGCTACTGGAAAAGTCTGTTAACTTGTCTGGGGATGGAGCGGAAATCCTCCATGGACATCTCCATGAAGCTCTCCTGGAGGTACTCCAAAAGCCTTTGCAGAAGGTTTCTGGGCAGAGCAGCCTTATTCCGTCCTCCATGGTAGGACACTTTACCACACCATGCTATTAGCAAATAATCTGGTAATCTGGCATGACAAAGCCTGGCAGCATATGGTCGGGGTGTTTGCTGGCATTCAAGCAACATCCATTCTTTATCTCGCTGTGTTATCCTCAGGAGAGTGATATCGTTCATGGTAACCTGGTTGAAATACGGGAATTTAATTAAGGGGACAGAGGTGGCCGTTCCTACTGGGCTGTTTGCCTGTGGCTGAAAAGAAATCCTTCCCTGCAGTTAGCCAAGCGGTGGGGCTGGGGGGGGGTGTGTGGCATTGGCACTGAGCTGTTTGCGTTTGGCTAGCAGGGATCTTCCCTGATACCAGCCACGCGGTGGGGGGAGGGGTAAAGCGATCATCCCAGAGAATTGGAATGGGGGGGTGGGGGTTAGTTTGGTTTCTGCTGCTGTTGCTGCACGTTAACATGAAAACCGCAGCACTCAACGGGCTTTGCTTGGTATGGGAAAGGAGGGCGCTGTTTTTATGAAGGTTGCAGAAGCCGAAAGACAATGGCTTACCATGGCTGCATGCACTCAATATTAAGATGCAAAATGTGACCTTGTACCGAAATCACATGTGCTATGTAATGTGAATAGTGTTGTTCACCGTGAAAGAGTATAAGCATTGTTCTGTAAAATGTATCTTTTTAAATACTTCTCTCCCTTTTTTCCCTCCCTCCCACAGCTGCAAATTTTTCAAGCCTCCCTCCTCCGTCCCGAAGTCTATCTCGGATAAGGCGGCGAAAAAAATGCACGCAAGACGACATGTTCTCTGAGATCNTCCCTCCTTTTAAATTGCCATACCATTTTAAATGGCCAACCCAACGGCTGCTTGGTATGGAAAATGAGGGTGCTGCTGTTTGAAACCATTCCCACATGTTATTAAGGTTAAAGAAGCCAAAAGACTGTGGCTTACCATGGCTGCCTGCAAGCCGAATTCTGTTGCCTGGCCCTGCGTGAGTGATCTCTCACACCAAATCGGCAGACCCTCAATATAAATAGAGGCAAAATACGACCTTGTAACGAAAGCATTTGTGCTATGTAATGTGAACAGCAAGGTTTAACGGGAAAGAGTGATCCTATTGTTCTCTAAAATGTGTCTTTTTAACTACCTATCTCCCTTTTCCCCCACCAGCTGCAAATGTTTCTCCTTCGCAGAGGCTAGTGAAGATTAGAAGGAGGAAGAAGAGAACTCGGGATGAAATGTTCTCGGAGCTCCAGACGGCCTCCCACGCTGACAGGGTTCAGCAGAATGCTTGGAGGCAGACAATGTCTGACTGCAGAAAAGCACAGTTTGAACGCGAGGAGAGGTGGCGGGCTGAATCGCGTGCTGAATCGGAGAGGTTGCGTGCTGAATCGCGGGCTGAATCTGAGAGGTGGCGTCAGATTGAGAACAGAAGGCAGGAGTCCATGCTCCGACTGCTGGAGCATCAAAGTGAGATGCTCCAGCGTATGGTTGAGCTGCAAGAAAGGCAGCAGGAGCACAGACCGCCACTACAGCCCCTGTGTAACCAACAGCCCTCCTCCCCAAGTTCCATGGCGTCCTCACCCAGACGCCCAAGAACGCGGTGGGGGGGCCTCCGGCCACCCAGCCACTCCACCCCAGAGGATTGCTCAAGCAGCAGAAGGCTGGCCTTCAATAAGTTTTGAAGTTTCTAATTTTTAAAGTTTTAAAGTTTTATAGTGCACGGTGTCCTTGTCCTTCCCTCCTCCCCCACCCCACCCAGCGCTTCCCTCCTCCCCCATCCCTCCTGGGCTACCTTGGCAGTTATCCTCCTATTTGTGTGAATTAATAAAGAATGCATGAATTTGAAGTAACAATGACTTTATTGCCTCTGCAAGCGGTGATCGAAGGGGGGAGGGGAGGGTGTCTAGCTTACAGTGAAGTAGAGTGAACCGGGCGGGGGCGGGGGGGAGGTTCATCAAGGAGAAACAAACAGAACTTTCACACCGTAGCCTGGCCAGTCATGAAACTGGTTTTCAAAGCTTCTCTGATGCGCACCGCACCCTGCTGTACTCTTCTAATCGCCCTGGTGTCTGGCTGCGCGTAATTAGCGGCCAGGCGATTTGCCTCAGCCTCCCACCCCGCCATAAACGTCTCCCCCTTACTCTCACAGATATTGTGGAGCGCACAGCAAGCAGTAATAACAATGGGAATATTGTTTTCGCTGAGGTCTAACCGAGTCAGTAAACTGCGCCAGCGCGCTTTTAAACGTCCAAATGCACATTCTACCACCATTCTGCACTTGCTCAGCCTATAGTTGAACAGCTCCTGACTACTGTCCAGGCTGCCTGTGTATGGCTTCATGAGCCATGGCATTAAGGGGTAGGCTAGGTCCCCAAGGATAATTATAGGTATTTCAACATCCCCAATNGTCCCACCAGTCTGTGCTTATTTCCCGGGCCCAGAATCGGTGTTCCATGGCTAGAACCTGCCCCATTAACAACATGATCTCCAAAGTGCCGGGGCCCGCAGTTTGAGAGAATTCTGTGTCCATGTCCTCATCACTCTCATCGCCGCGCTGCCATTGCTGCCTCCTCCTCGCCTGGTTTTTCAGGTTCTGGTTCAGCATCAACTGCACGATAATG
>QXTE01000214.1:2525550-2558953 GCA_003942145.1 Platysternon megacephalum
GTTGCCAAAAATCAAATTCTGTAAATTCGGAGTAATCCCGTAGTGTAGACATACCCTTAATCGCAGGAGGTGCTGGCTTTACTCATGCTAGTAGTGTTTCTGAAGCGTAGGGAGCTGCTGGCATGAGTCAGGTTTACACACATGAGTAACATTTGCAGGGCGTGGCCCTCAGCCATCCTAATCTTCTGGTGTCCCCCTCCTAAGGAAGCCCCTCAAGTGGTTCTCGTTACCGAATGCACTTTGGACGTCGGAGCTCTGAGTCTGTGGCTGATCACCTCTGTGTTCCTGCCATTCAGCATTCCTGGGGAAAACTGGGAAGGATGGTGCAGTGGCACTGGCCTAGGAGCTGGGAGACCCGGGATTAGTTCCCTGCTCTGCTGCACGCTTCCAGGGCGGCCATGGGCAAGTCACTGGCATGGGTGCAGCAGCATTGCAACGGGGAGGATGCATCCCCAGAGCAGGCAGGCAGACAGCGTGCGCTAGCGTGCTGAATTAACTAGCAGCGTGGCTGCAGCAGCACCGACAGTGGCTCAGGCCAGCTGCTGAGATCGAACCTGCCTGACCCCCCTGGCTACATACGCGGGTGGCTAGCCCAAGCCATCGTGGCCAGGCTGGTTTTAGTGCATCTGTCTATCCACAGTAAGGAAGCACCTGTGGAGGAAAAGACCCCCCCCTTGATTGTCTAGGCCTTTATTGGTGGGGCCGGGGCCTGTCTTGTAGCCAACAGGCCCAGAGCCTGAACCAAACTGGCTGCGTCCCCAGAGAAGGGGGAGAGGGGAGGGGGGGAGGAAAGGCCAATGAAAAGCCCCAGAAAAACAGGAACTATTTGTAATATGTAATGCTATAGGCTTTTGAAATATTGTAGCTGCTTGAATAAGATAAAAATGTAAGCAATAAACGTGAGCTTGCATATCTATAACCCCATGCCCTCCCCGACACCTGTTGTGTAACCACCCCATGCTTTCTTTGTGCCCCATGACATGCATGGTGTAATGGTACCCCATAAAAGGTAAAAGTTGCTAAACACTGGAAAGTACCAGCAGAGACCCTAACCCTTGTCATGTGTTATTCCCAAATAAGGGCAATCAATGATCTCAGTGTGTGATGTATTTGTGGGTTTTTTCTTTATATACTCGGGCGATGCTTTGTAACGGGGGGGGCGCAGTATCCACTCTGCTACCCCCCAACGCATTGGTATGTATTTGCGCAATAAATGGGCCTCAGGCTTGAGTCTTTGATCAAATTACTGCCTAGGGTAGTTTTTCCACGACACTCCCTCTCAGCGACTGTGCAGAGATACCCTTGGTCTCACTGGGCCTCAGTTCCCCGTCTGTACAATGGGGATAATATCACTCCACCCCTCACAGGGGGTGGTGAGGATAGGTACGTCAAAGAGCATGCAGCACTCAGATACTACAGTAATGGCGGTTAGATACGTACCACTGCTAGAGTAAAGCCATGTCTACACTAGCACTTATGTCAGGGGTGTGAAAAAACCACACACGCCCCTAGCGACATATGTTTTGCCAGCATAAGCGCTTGTGGGCTTGAGACGCTCTCCCACCGACAGAGCTACCGCCGCTCATTGAGCTGGTTTTATGATGTCGACGGGAGCGCTCTCTCCCGTCAGCCCAGCGCGGCTACCCGGGCGCTCTTACAGTACCAGAGCCACATTGGCACAGCTGTGCTGCTATAAGCTTGTAAGTGTAGACATGGCCTAAGTGAATGCCAAGCCTTAACATGTTTCCAGTAAAGATAGCTTGAGCTGCTAATACTCACAAGGAGAGAGAGCATTTACTTCCAAAGTGTTTGCATTTCAAGTAAAACACACTCGCATCATCTAAGAGCATGCTGATAGCATTTCCTTTGGGACCATCTGTTAGTAAGCATCTGTTCAATGGTTTGTTGCAGCAAGCTACTAAAACGTATAATCCTTCCCTTTGGTGCCAGCAGGTGGCATTGTTTACTCTTTTACTGCTATGATGTTCTCTGTAGGAAGCTAGACCCCTCTGTCTAGCAAAGATCATATTAAACTGTCTTACAAACTTCCCCAAGATTGCAGCTGTGTCCAGCTCACACACAGTATCTCAGCTTCTAGGATGAGAAGTGCAGTATAAGAACCTCTATGTAACAGAATAGAATAACTACGGTGGTTCACTTCATCATAGAGTGATGTTGAGGAGCTGCATTGGTCTGGCGCAGAAGGTTGCAGAAATATCCTGCCAAAGATGCTTACTGGAATAATCCTTCTTCGCAATTAACACTGTCTCGTCTCCTCTCTGTGATATATTAAAAACAATGGGCATGTAAGACCGTCCCCAGCTATAAGACATAAGAACGGAAGAATGGCCATCCTGGGTCAGACCAATGGTCCATCTAGCCCAGTATCCTGTCTTCCAACAGTGGCCTATGTCAGGTGCTTCAGAGGGAATGGACAGAACAGGGCAATTATCACGTGATCTATCCCCTGTTGACTTCTCCCAGCTTCTGGCTAGGGACATCCAGAGCACGGGGTTATGTCCCTGATAATCTTAGCTAATAGCCATTTATGGACCTACCCTCCATTAACTTATCTAATTGTTTTTGAACCCCATTATAATCTTGGCCTTCACAACATCTCCTGGCAACGAGTACCGCATGGTGACTGTGTGTTGTGTGAAGAAATACTTCCTTTTGTTCATTTTAAACCTGCAGCCTATTACGTTCATTGTGTGACTCTCCACCCAGTTCTTGTGTTATGTGAAGGGGTAAATAACACTTCCCTATACACTTTCTCCACACCAGTCATGACTTTATAGACCTCTATCATATCCCCCCTAAGTCATCTTCTTTCCAAGCTGAAAATGCCCAGTCTCATTAATCTCCCCTCATATGGAAGCTGTTTCATACCCTGAATCATATTTGTTGCCCTTTTCTGTACCTTTTCCAATTCTCATAGATCTTTTTTGAGATGGGATGAGCAGAACTGCAAGCAGTATTCAAGGTGTGGGTGTACCATGGACTTATATAGTGGCATTATAATATTCTCTGTTTTATTAGCTAGCCCTTTCCGAATGGTTCCGGATATACTGTTAGCTTTTTTGACTGCTGCGGCACATTGAATGGATGTTTTCAGAGAACTATCCACAATGACTCTGATATCTCTTTCTTCAGTGTTAACAGTTAATTTAGATCCCATCATTTTATATGTATAGTTGCGTTTATGTTTTCCAGTATGCATTACTTTGCATTTATCACCATTGAATTTCATCTGCCATTTTGTTGCCCAGTCACCCAGTTCTGAGAGATCCCTTTGTAGCTCTTCGCAGTCTACTTTGGATTTAACAATCTTGAATAACTTTGTATTGTCTGCAAATTTTATCACCTCACTGTTTACCCCCTTTTCCCGATCATTTATGAATAGTTTGAACAGCACAGGTCCCAGTAGAGACCTCTGGGGGACACCACTATGTACCTCTCTCCATTCTGAAAACTGAGGATTTATTCCTATCTTTTGTTTCCTTTCTTTTAACCAGTTACTGATCCATGAGAGGACCTTCTCTCTTATCCCGTGACTGCTTACTTTGCTTAAGAGCCTTTGGTGAGGGACCTTGTCAAAAGCTTTCTGAAAGTCCAAGTACTCTATAACCACTGGATCACCCTTGTTCACATGTTTGTTGACCCCCTCACAGAATTCTAATAGAGTGGTGGGGTATGATTTCCCTTTACAAAAACCATGTTGCCTGTTCCCCAACAAATCGTGTTCATCTGTGTTTCTGAATGTTCTGTTCATTACTATAGTTTCAACCAATTTTCCTGGTACTGAAGTTAGGCTTACCAGCCTGTAATTGCCAGGATCACCTCTGGAGCCTTTTTTTAAAATTGTGTCACATTAGCTATCCTGCAGTCATCTGGTACAGAAGCTGATTTAAGTGATAAGTTACATACCACAGTTAGTAGTTCTGCAATTTCATATCTGAGTTCCTTCAAAACTCATGGGTGAATCCCATCTGGTCCTGGTGACGTATTACTGTTTAATTCATCAATTTGTTCCAAAACCTCCTCTACTGACACCTCAATCTGGCACAGTTCCTCAGATTTGTCACCTAAAAAGAATGGCTTGGGCGTGGGAATCTCCCTCATATCCTCTGCAAAGAAGACTGATGCAAATAATCCATTTAGTTTATCTCCAATGGCCTTGTCTTCTTTGAGTGCGCCTTTAGCACCTCGATCGTCCAGTAGCCCCGCTGATTGTTTGGCAGGCTTCCTGCTTCTGATGTACTTAAAAAATGTATGGCTGTTAGTTTTTGATACTTTTGCTAGTTGCTCTTCAAATTCATTTTTGGCCTGCCTAATTATACTTTTACACTTGACATGGAGAGATAGGAGACATTTCTCTAACAGACATTGAAAGCTTTTACTGTTGGCATCTCAAATATATCTAAATTTATCTTGTTTACCTAGAATTAGTATGTCCAGAATCTGAACTTGGCAAGCTATATGCAATTGCCTTTCCACTGCTAATAATAGATGTTACATTTTTATTGACCAGTAGCTGGGAGCAGAGGTAATCCTAAATATGAGAGCAAAGGTAAGCAGCACAAAGGTAAACCACAAATAAATACCTAAAACCTTTTTGACCAAAGTCATCAAATTGTGCATAACAAATACAAATCAGAGCATTCTCAGGGAGACAGAAGGGAAAAATCTTCTCTAATAGTGCTGCTCCTGAGGGGAGTCTCTGGATATACTTCTATTGCCCACATTGTCATGCAGTCTGAGCTCTGAGCTAGAGAATATTGCCCCCATTTTACAGGTGTGACTTGGGAGGAAATCTGTGGTTGAGCCAGGAATTAAGCTTAGGTCTTCTGACTTCAAGTCCCCAGTGGCTTATTCACTAGACCATTCTTCGAACCCTAGATAGGTGCAAATTCAACCATATGTCTGAGCCAGTTATCTCTGCAACACCAAGGACACGTTATCTGTTTTGAGGCACAATTCAGTTTTTATAAACCTGTTATTTTCAAGGGCTGGGTCTCTTCAGATTGGCTAATATCATAGAATCATAGAAGATTAGGGTTGGAAGAGGCCTGAGGAGGTCATCTAGTCCAACCCCCTGCTCAAAGCAGGACCTAATCCCAACTAAATCATCACAGCCAGGGCTTTGTCAAGCCTGACCTTAAAAACCTCTAAGGATGGAGATTCCACCATGTCCCTAGGTAACCCATTCCAGTGCTTCACCACCCTCCTAGTGAAATAGTGTTTCCTAATATCCAACCTAGGCCTCCCCCACTGCAATTTGAGACCATTGCTTCTTGTTCTGTCATCTGCCACCACTGAGAACAGCCGAGCTCCATCCTCTTTGGAACCCCCCTTCAGGTAGTTGAAGGCTGCTATCAAATCTCCCCTCACTCTTCTCTTCTGCAGACTAAATAACCCCAGTTCCCTCAGCCTCTCCTCATAAGTCATGTGCCCCAGGCCCCTGATCATTTTTGTTGCCCTCCGCTGGACTCTCTCCAATTTGTGCACATCCTTTCTGTAGTGGGGAGCCCAAAACTGGACGCAATACTCCAGGTGTGGCCTCACCAGTGCCAAATAGAGGGGAATAATCACTTCCCTTGATCTGCTGGCAATGCTCCTACTAATACGGCCCAATATGCCGTTAGCCTTCTTGGCAACAAGGGCACACTGCTGACTCATATCCAGCTTCTTGTCCACTGTAATCCCCAGATGCTTTTCTGCAGAACTGCCACTTAGCCAGTTGGTCCCCAGCCTGTAGCACTGCATGGGATTCTTCCGTCCTAAATGCAGGACTCTGCACTTGTCCTTGTTGAACCTCATCAGATTTCTTTTGGCCCAATCCTCCAATTTGTCTAGGTCACTCTGGACCCTATCCCTACCCTCCAGCATATCTACCTCTCCCCCCAGCTTAGTGTCATCTGCGAACTTGCTGAGGGTGCAATCCATCCCATCATCCACATCATTAATAAAGATGGTGAACAAAACCAGCCCCAGGACTGACCCTTGGGGCACTCCGTTTGATACTGGCTGCCAACTAGACATCAAGCCATTGATCACTTCCCGTTGAGCCTGACAATCTAGCCAGCTTTCTATCCACCTTATAGTCCTTTCATCTAATCCATACATTTTTAACTTGCTGGCAAGAATACTGTGGGAAACCGTATCAAAAGCTTTGCTAAAGTCAAGATTCATCATGTCCACCGCTTTCCCCATATCCACAGAGCCAGTTATCTCATCATAGAAGGCAATCAGGTTGCTCAGGTATGACTTGCCCTTGGTGAATCCATGTTGACTGTTCCTGATCACCTTCCTCTCCTCCAAGTGCTTCAAAATGAGGACCTGCTCCATGATTTTTCCAGGGACTGAGGTGAGTTTGATGATCCAGACTTTTTCGCGTGAGACGACCCAAGGGACAAATGCCTGCTTTTTGAAGAAGGCCGAGCAGCTAACTAAAATTCAGCCCAGGCAAACTAAAGGTGAAGCTGGTGGGAGGAAAGGAAGTTGATCACAGGAGGATTTCATCCAGTAGTAAGGATTGTTATTTGTTTCCTGTGGTTCTCTCTCAGTAACTACGTTTGGCTATAGATTTAGTTGCTGTACAGAGTATCAGGGACACATGACCTGCTAGAAAAATCCTCTCTTATGTGTGGGGCATCTGCTTAGGTATGGTTAGATTTCAAGTTCTAAGAACAATTGCAAGGATCCCTACAGCTCAGACTCTCTTTCCTTCCTCCTCCTCACAGTGTCTGCAGACAAACCAGTATGGCAGGCTGTAAAAATGAATGACGAGCCTGCAATTTACTTACTCACCTAGTCTGGTTACATGAAAGGTGCCAAGGACATAGTGAACTCACCACACACCTCTGTGATGGGGTGTACCAACCCCACACTGGGCCAACGGGGATGGACCAATCACTGTGGGTCCAAGAGGCCAAGCCCCTTTGCCCCTGCTGGGCACGCTGCAAGTAGATGGAGGAAGCCCAGCTCAGTCTTGGCTGGCTGAGAAGGAGGAAGGATGTGTTTTGCAAGCTCCTGCAGAGACGCCTGAGACTCTCCAAGTGGTGGGAATCGTTGACCCGGACTACGCTGCGGACGACCAGATGACTGCAGAGATTGATGCCAGCCAGGGAGATGTCTGAGATGCACCTTGCAGTAGGCAGTGACCCAGGGAATGTAGTAGAAGTCAGTGCTTAAAACCTGAATGGAGAATCCCCCGGCTTCATAGGGCCCTGGGTCTGGAGCAGGGTGGGCCTGGGTTCCCCTACTCACCCCACTTGCTACTAGGTGTGGCTACAATTCGTTTGCCTGCCCCAGCCAGGAGGCTGAGGGGCTACAACCTGACCATTTGTTCTGCTCTGCCCAGAGGGTCAGAACCCCCCCAGTTGTTGTTGCCTTCCCCAGCCAGGAGGCTCGGGGGCCACAGTCAGCTTGTTTAACCAGCCCTGCCCGGAGGCTAGAAACTGACTGTTGGACCTGCCCTGCCCAGAGGGTCAGGACCCCCAACTGCTGTTGCTTGTTCCCAACCAGGAGGCTTGGAGGCTACAGACTGCTGGTTCTACCCTGCCTAGGGGCCACAGGTGGATTATTTGCTCAACCCACCAGGGGTCCTGAGGCCACTTTGTTACAATTTTTTGATCCCACAGGGAGTCCAGATGACTGTGTGATGGGATGTACCAACCCTGCACTGGGCCCGGTCCCATTCGACAAACAGGGCCCCCCATCATAACCTCCTCATCCCTGCTTTTCTTTTGGGGCTCAGTTTCCGCGTGTTCTCCTCTCTGAACTCTCTCTCTGTTTCTGAGAGAGAGACATTCTGCTGCCATTTTACTGGTAGAAACAGAGCTAAGAGGCTTTAGGAAAAGTGTTTAGTGTTGGCCTAGCTGCTCCTATGAGAGCAGAGTTAGGCCAATGCTGAGTGCTTTTGAAAAATCTCACCCTTAATGGCACATAGCAGGAACAGAACCTGCACCTGCGGAGCCAAAAGCCTATGTACCACATTTAAGCGCAAGATACAAAACTCTGATAAAATCTCCACCAAGACATGGCTACTAATGCTATGCTGGGATATTCACAGAGTCCAGGGGAAAGGTGCCATCTGCTGAATTATCAAGGCTGCTTTTGGAACAAGCTCAGTTTTCCTTGGAAGTCTCTCAGTTAACTACTGAGTAAATCTAGCGCTGCCTAATCTATGAAATCTGACAAAATTGCAGCCCAGGCTCGTTTGGCTGCAGGTGAAATATAATTTCACAATCGTGTAATGCCCACGGGCATCTTGACAAAGGAATTGTTTTGTTGCAGCATAAGCTGCCTTTTATTTAGGACTAAAACTCACTTGATTGCACTAGCAAAATGGGAGTTGACCTTCTTTAATCACTTTTGATGAAAGAGGGCAACAGACCAAATTTAGGGATAGCTTTTGGTCAAACACCATGTTTGCAAGAGCCAGGTTATGGTGCCATTCAATGTAACAAAATAATGGGAACAAATTCATCTGTAGCTACAGTGGCACCCCCTCGTGCTTTCTGTGCCCAAGCATTCCAGGTGATCCAACCCAGAGGCTGGTTCTGTTTATAAGACAGCAAAACTATCTAATAGTTGAACAATTAATATACTAGTAGGCCAAATGGCATTTCCCCCATGTTAGGAAATGAAATCAGGGAGGGAAATTAGGCTGATTTAGGGGTCTGTTCTTTTCTTGATGCAAGGATGTGTAATGAGCTGTATCTGTAAACCTTTTGCTGGGGCTAGCCACTAGAAGGAGACTTGATCACATGCATTAAACCAGCATATTTCATACATGTGAATGCAGCCAGGGCTTGCAATGCATGTCATTCTCCGGTGAGAACAGATCCCAAAGTAACAACTAGGGGCTGCAGCTCTGCAGTAACTCAGAGATGAATACAAATAAAAATAAGGCACCAGAGAATTAAGCTACAATAGAAGTGACACTTCAACGAATTCTGATCATTATCCGATGCCAATTATATTCTTCATCCAAATGTCCTCAGTGGAGGACAAACGGATACAGGTATTTAGTAACTGTCACCTGATAAAGCATCATTCAGCCGGGGCGATGTATATTCTTCAGTCCGCCCTCTAACTGCATGGGGGCGAGGCTGCAAGACCCAGCACCTCCCCGGCCCTTCTCAGCAGGGGCACATCACCGGGCCACGCTGCTGTTGTCCCAGCACGAAGGCGTGCCCTCAAGGGGCTATGGTCAAAGTCCATTCTGAGGGGATGATTTGCCCATACTGAGGCCCTGCTGCCCAAAAGCCCCACTGCTGCTCCCTGGGAACCTTGCCCTGTGGAGCTCCCAGCTGTACAGAACAGAGACGCTCTGTGAGACAGGCAAGGCCTGGGCCATTGAGGGTTTTGTGCATTAATCCCACAATCCAGCTGCTTTCCTCATCCTGCACAGGAAGCCACCGCGGCACCCGCAGCAGCAGAGCAGTGCGCACTGGTTATCCGGCTTAGAAGGTGGGCCACAGCGCGCTGTGCAAGGCATCAGGCCTTTCTAGCCCCAGGCACAGCATGGCTGTTTGCTTTGCTTTCTCCACCAAACAGCGCCCCTCCAGAACACCAAGAGCCCTTCACGTACATTTATAACACAGTAAAGAAGAGCTGGAGGAGGCAAGACTAATACAACCTTTCCTGGCAGAAAGACCCAGGCACAAATAATATCTCCTCTTCAGCTCTAGGATTTCATTTCAATAAGGAAAATTTTTTTAACAAGGTAGTTCAGGACTTGAAATGTTGTTTAATACCATACTGAGCTGTACTGGAGTTTTTCTGATAACTGTACGCTAAGGATGAATGATACCATTCTGCATCCTGTCTGGTTTCCTTAATTACATGATTAATACTGTTCTTTCCTGCATTTCCATAAAGCTTGATGCACCTTGCTAGCCCAGCGTCTACCTGCGGCATGGTTATTTTTTGTTTCTTCTTTTGTGATCTGCTGAGTTTCGCCAGCTCTCACACATCGGTGCTGCTGCTGCTGTTTATACAGGAATAACCAAGTCATCTGCATCTTGTACCTTCACCATCTCTCTGCAATACCTGCAAGAAATTTGCTCCTTACCATTTCATAGAACCATAGGGTTAGAAAGGCCCGCAAGGGTCATCTAGTCTAATCCCCTGCCAAGATGCAGGATTTGTTGTGTCTAAACCATCCAAGACCGATGGCTATCCTGCCTTCGCTGTATCTCTGGAGATACATGGTTTTGTGCTGCAAAGACTTCTTTCCTTTGTCAGTATTTACACCAGCCTCAGTCAAAGCAGCAGAGATGTCCTTGGGCTTCTTGCCTAGGGCATGCAAAGCTAGCAATTGAATGTTCAAAACAGTGTGTCCTTTTAATGCCATGTACTTAGAACTTGCATAAGCTGAAGAATAAAAAACAATTTGTAGTGTGGTTCTGCTGCAGGAGACTGCAGCCTGTCCATGCTGAACTGTATCTGCCACGCTGTCAGAGTGGCTCATGGCTGAGAGTGCCAACCTCAGGGCAGCCTGTCAAAAGCAGGGCAGACACCCCAAACTGGGGGTATATTCTATCATTCGATTTCACCAGCCCAGCAACAAATGTGAACTCCTAGAACACTGTAACAGTCTTCCCATGGAGTCACAGACAGTCCCCTTGGGCATGCCAGTCTAGCTTGCCACCCAGGCAAGCTGGACTTAAATAGTCACTTACACCAAAAAATCACAAAATATTCAGGTTGCTGCCAGTGCCAAGAGACCAATCACTTACCAGGTCAATTTGTATCTTAGATCGCATATCAGAGACAACGCCAGTAGCCAATCCTGTAATAAACTAACTGAAGGTTTATTAACCAGGAAAAGGAAATGAGCGTTATTTACAGGTTAAAGCAAGCAAGCATATATACACAAATGAGTTTCCATCTGTGATTCAAAGAGATGTAGTAATCTGTCAGCACTGAATGTCTTTTTAGGGCTTAACCCTGGTTGACCTGGCAATCTCTGCTTTTTTGTTTCTTAGCTTTAGTCCTAGTGCAAGTCCAAACAGCAAAGAGATGAAAAAGCTTCATGTTAGCTATTTTTATTTTCCTCTTCCAGCATTCAGACCGAATGGGTGGATGGGACAGTCAACAAAGCTTTTGTCTTACAATGGCCCACTTAATTTTTGATAGTCCTCCTGGATAGGTGGGGAGCCACTCTTCCCATCTGGGTTCACAAGTTCAGAACAGGCATTTTTACGATTATAAAGCAAACATAGTTTAGCGGGTTTGCTAGCATGGGCTACAGACATTACCGGTAAGATTAATGCAGGCAGCCACTTACATGCATTTCACAGTCTAAACCAGGGGTAGGCAACCTATGGCACGTGTGCCGAAGGCGGCACGCGAGCTGATTTTCAGTGGCACTCACACTGCCTGGGTCATGGCCACCGGTCCGGGGGGCTCTGCATTTTAATTTAATTTTAAATGAAGCTTCTTAAACATTTTAAAAACCTTCTTTGCTTTACATACAACAATAGTTTAGTTATATATTATAGACTTATAGAAAGAGACCGTCTAAAAATGTTAAAATGTATGACTGGCACGCGAAACCTTAAATTAGAGTGAATAAATGAAGACTCGGCACACCACTGCTGAAAGGTTGCCCACCCCTGGTCTAAACACTAAATACATTCTTATAAGACTGATAGTTTTGTTCAAAATAGGTAACATAGAGGTGCGCTGGTTTGGTTTCCAGCTATGAGTTTGTCAGTTCTTAGCTAATGCCTACAGCCTTGGCCAGAGCCAGCACTTGGTTTACCGGCGTCACAGTAACGTTGCCTGTTCGTGTTGTGGAAGAGCAAGGCTTAGTTTTCCAAGTTGCCTAAGGGATTTGGATGCTCAATTCCCATTCATTTGTGAGCTGGGCATCCAATCGTGTCAGTTTTGCTCAGGCGGCACTCAGAGGGTCGGGTGAGGGGCAGCAGCCCCATAATCACACCATCTATT
The DNA here is from genome assembly GCA_003942145.1 of Platysternon megacephalum. Lineage (NCBI taxonomy): Eukaryota > Metazoa > Chordata > Testudines > Platysternidae > Platysternon > Platysternon megacephalum. Next base: position 2,537,515 of record QXTE01000214.1, read on the forward strand.
TGATTGTTCTGCCATGCCACTTCATTAGATCCTGTTAGTTTTCCAAGGGAAACAACTGACCCTCTCTCATGCAGTGTTAATTGGTGCACTATTTGAGTCTGCATTTGATGATGATTGAGGGCCAAATTCTGCCCTGGAAAGGAGGACCTATGCAACTCATCGAAACCTGATGAGGTTCAACAAGGACAAGTGCAGAGTCCTGCACTTAGGACGGAAGAATCCCATTCACTGTTACAGACTAGGGACCGAGTGGCTAGGCAGCAGTTCTGCAGAAAAGGACCTAGGGGTTATGGTGGACGAGAAGCTGGATATGAGTCGACAGTGTGCCCTTGTTGCCAAGAAGACTAATGGCATTTTGGGCTGTATAAGATGGGGCATTGCCAGCAGATCGAGGGACGTGATCATTCCCCTCTATTCGACATTGGTGAGGCCTCACCTGGAGTACTGTGTCCAGTTTTGGGCCCCACAGTACAAGAAGAATGTGGAAAAATTGGAAAGAGTCCAGCAGAGGGCAACAAAAATGATTAGGGGGCTGGAGCACATGAGTTATGAGGAGAGGCTGAGGGAACTGGGATTGTTTAGTCTGCAGAAGAGAAGAATGAGGGGGGATTTGATAGCTGCTTTCAACTACCTGAAAGGGGGTTCCAAAGAGGATGGATCTAGACTGTTCTCAGTGGTACCAGATGACAGAACAAGGAGTAATGGTCTCAAGTTGCAGTGGGGGAGGTTTAGATTGGATATTAGGAAAAACTTTTTCACTAGGAGGGTGGTGAAGCACTGGAATGGGTTCCCTAGGGAGGTGGTGGAATCTCCTTCCTTAGAGGTTTTTAAGGTCAGGCTTGACAAAGCCCTGGCTGGGATGATTTAGTTGGGATTAGGTCCTGCTTTGAGCAGGGGGTTGGACTAGATGACCTCCTGAGGTCCCTTCCAACCCTGATATTCTATGATTCTATGATTCTAAGTGCCTGCCAAAAGTTGCTGGTGTGTGGGTGGATGTGGGGGGATTGCATGGGACTAGCATTCTCATCTCCCACGCCCCCCGAGAGCCACAGCGGGGTTTGCGGTGCTGAAGCTTGGCGGTAGAAAGGCAGCGAAGCTGCTTGCTCTCCCTGGCACCGCCCAGGTCTGGAAGCTGCAGAGATTCCTGAGCACAAGTTCCCCAGGGAGGAGAGGGTGCTAGTCAGGGAGAGTGCATGGCTCTCTCTTCGTGCTTGTCCCTTAATGAGCCCCAGTATGTGTGTAGTGTATATAGCCTTGATTGAGCAACTCACTTTAAGCATCTGCTTAATGTTAAGTGAACAGATGTAGCACATGCTCAAGTGCTTTGATTAATAGACCTAGACTGAAGCACGTGCTTAGGTGTTGGGCTGCAGTGGGGGGCCTTTATTTGTAAGACCCTGATGCAGCTCGTAATGGTAGCTCAACTTGGAACCCTGGCTTTGAATCCAAAACAAGTTTCGTGGGAAAGGATCAGATAAAGAGCAAGCTGCTTTCTTGTATAACATCCTCTTTATTGTTTTATATAATGGAGAACAAAAACAAATAGTCCTGACCAAAATCAGCAAAGCAAAGAGTCAGACTAATAAATAACAGGTCTCACAAGATGCTGGAAATGTACCACCACCATATTTAAGCACTTATTCCCCGAGAGGGGGCTTAAATCATGGGCATGCACATATATGAAGTGATGTTTGCTAGGAGAGGGGGAAAGACCTCACTGGATCAAATAGCTAGGCCCAAAGTGCCAAAGCCTGTGCTAAACAGAAAAAAAGCCTCCTCCTGTCTTGCTGCACTTAGCAATCACTTTGTCTGCTTGCCGAGTGAGTCCAGGCGTCCCAGACCCGCACGCCTTCCGGGGGCCTGTGTCACAAACACAAAGCGTATTGTCACTGTGGTTAATTAGGGCACCAGTGGGTTCCCAAAGTACGCAGACGGCGCCGCTCTGTTTCTTCTCTTGTGGAATAAGTGATCCTTTCAGAAGGGCAAGGAAAGCGAGCAAGGATGGTGCAAGGCCTTGGAACAAAAAAATGCAGCTGTGCTCCAAGAGTACATGCAGCTGTTTGAGGATGGAAGGGAAAGGGCCAGAGTCACCTCTCAGCTGCTGCAGCTTTACATGGGTTTAGCGCCATTGATTTTGATGGCATGATTCCCACTGTACCCTCCCTCGAGCCAGCAAAGCACTTAAGGGCACATTCAACATTGTTTTCAATGTCTAACAGACAAAATACTGAATCAGCAGAAAGGGGTGGCGAGTGCTGTGATCTTAGCACATCCTAGACAGACCGATAGGTGGTGGAAGGGAAAATGAGGGGGGGAGGCATGACTTACTGCATGAGATTTTGGCACAAGAACCAGCACCTTAAATCTTAATTTAGTCATACAGTTCATCAGCACCTATCCCAACAGTGTAACAATAATGCTACCATTAAAAATTAGAGCTGGTTGAAAAAAAATAAAAATTTACAAGTACAGCAATATGTGCTGCTGGGATTTTCAATTTAAACAAAAAGGGGAACAACATTTTCATGAAAACAATGCCTTTCCTGGCCATTGCTACTGAACGTTTTAATGGCTGGCAGCCTTTACATCTTGGGCTGTGCTCATGACAGATCACGGGAAGCTGCTTCAGGGTGTGTCGGCTCCGCTGGCCGGAGTGCCTCCCAGGACTGCGCTGGGGCTGCACGAGTTATTCGGTACAGTCGGTAGCACTTTTTTATGACTTGGGGCTGCACCAAGGCCCCCGCATCGGGTTAGCATGTCATGTCACAGCTGAGGTGCACAGTTCAACCCAAGATCTTGAGCCCGGCACTTTTCGCATGGCTAGGGATTGGTGTCTTGGTTGAATTCCAGTTTAGGAGACATGGCGTTAGGGTTGCCAACTTTCTAATTGCACAAAACTGAGCACCCTAGCCCAACCCCTTGCCCTGAGTCCCCGCCCCTTCTCTGAGCCCCCCCTCCACTCACTCCAGCCCCCCCTCCCTCAGTCATTCGCTCTCCCCCACCCTCACTTTCACTGGGCTGGGGCAGAGGGTTGGGGTGAGGGATGGGGAGGTGAGGGCTCCAGCTGGGGGTGCGGGCTCTGGGGTGGGCCTGGGGATAAGGGGTTGGGGGTGCAGGCTCTGGGAAGGAGTTTGGGTGCGGGAGGGGGCTCGGGGCTGGGGCAGGGGGTTGGGGTGCAGGATGGGGCTCTGGGCTGGGACCGAAGGGTTTGGAGTGTGGAAGGGGGCTCAGGTCTGGGGCAGGGAGTTGGGATGTGGGAGGGGGTACGAGCTCTGGGAGGGAGTTTGGGTGCAGAAGGGGGATCAGGGCTGGGGTATGGGACTGGGGTGTAAGAGGGAGTGCAGGGTGTGGACTCTGGGCAGGGGGTTGGGGTGTGGGGTCTGGGAGGGAGTTAGTGTGCAGTCCAACCTGAAATAGGGGGTTCGGGGTGTGGGCTGCAGCTGGGCAGCACTTACCTCAAGTGGCTCCCGGTTGGTAGCGCAGCAGGGCTAAGGTAGGCTCCCTGCCTGCCCTAGGTCTGCGCAGCTCCCCAAAAGTGGCCGGCATGTCTGGCCCCTAGGTGGAGGTGCGTGGCCAGGCGGCTCTGCACAGTATGTACTGCCCGTGCCCACAGGCGCTGCCCCTACAGCTCCCATTGGCCGCGGTTCCTGGCCAATGGGAGCTGCGGAGCCAGCACCGGGGGTTAGGGTTCCGCTCTACTCTGTGCTGGTTAGGCCTCAACTGGAGTATTGTGTCCCGTTCTGGGCACCGCATTTCAAGAAAGATGTGGAGAAATTGGAGAGGGTCCAGAGAAGAGCAACAAGAATGATTAAAGGTCTAGAGAACATGACCTATGAAGGAAGGCTGAAAGAATTGGGTTTGTTTAGTTTGGAAAAGAGAAGACTGAGAGGGGCCATGATAGCAGTTTTCAGTTATCTAAAAGGGTGTCATAAGGAGGAGGGAGAAAACTTGTTCACCTTAGCCTCTAAGGATAGAACAAGAAGCAATGGGCTTAAACTGCAGCAAGGGAGGTTTAGGTTGGACATTAGGAAAAAGTTCCTATCAAGGTGATTAAACACTGGGATAAATTGCCTACGGAGGTTGTGGAATCTCCATCTCTGGAGATATTTAAGAGTAGGTTAGATAAATGTCTATCAGGGATGGTCTAGACAGTATTTGGTCCTGCAGGGGACTGGACTCGATGACCTCTCGAGGTCCCTTCCAGTCCTAGAATCTATGGATCTATGAATGTTCTTAATCATTTCCTCAGCTGCAGGCTCCCAACATCTTAAAGTCCACAGACCCCCAAACCAAGTTTGCAGCCTATGCATATGATAATAGCCATGTATCTATGTCACCAGAGGAAGGGTTACAGTTGGCTTGCTTCTCTCCAGAGTGAAATCCTCCAGTACGAGGTGCGATTCAGAAATAATATCCATAGTCTTTCAACGAACAAGCCACATGCATCCGAGGGGCTACGGAGCTGGCTCAGTGCTCAGTCAGTTTCAGGAGCAATACGGTGTGGCAGTGATTGCAAATGGTGCTGAGGTTCATGCACTAAACTCAGCCCAAATGGGAAGGTCCATGAGGGAGCTGTATGTGCGTATGTCAGTGGCATTTATGTCCCTTGAATAGCTGCAGGCTCCTTTGGCCCCATCTGATGGGCTCTTGGCCCCACTGCTGCTGGCTGGAGGAGCCATCCAAGCCCCTTGGGAAAGGTCTGGGGGTGCTTGCGCTGTGGAGATCCCAACCTGACACACAGGGAAGGATTGGCTGGGTACTTTCTTCATCTTCTTGATTCTGACTAAGCCAGCAGCTTGGTGTCCTTCAGGCCAGGCTGACAGATACAATTGCCCCCTCCCTCTAGGGTGACCAGATGTCCTGATTTTATAGGGACAGTCCTGATTTTGGGGGCTTTTTCATATATAGGCACCTATTACAGCCACCCCAGTCCTGATTTCTTACACTTGCTATCTGGTCAGCCTACCTTCCTCTTCCGCCCCCAACCTCAGCCCTCATCCCACCTGGGGCCCACAGTAAGTAAATGCAAAACCATAGGGCGCCCCACTGGGCAAGCACCCCCACCCCAGCCTATGGGAGCCTGTCATCCCTGGACTCTGCAACAGCACAATCAGGGGCTGGGAGGCCAGATGCCTGTGGGGGCACCATGCCTCAGAGAAGATACACCCGATCCCCAAAGCCTCAGAGCCCAAACGCCCATCCCCCAAATGGCAGCATGCTCCTGCCCCTCCATGGATCAGGATGGCAGGTGCTGCTCTGGGACTGGCCCAGGTGCCCCAGCTCAGAGGGCTGCCCAGACAGAAGTGGGAGCTGGTGGCAGGGCTTGGGGCATGGATCCCTCTCCTGGCTCTCATTCTGCTCACAATGGAGATGGATGTGACCTCATCTCTCAGGACGCTCTCTGTGGCGTCATCCCAGCCCTGGCTGGAGAAGGGTCCTGAGAAAAAGGAAGCAGCAGAGATCTGGCTCAGCCTGGAGGCCACAGAGATGGTTCCACTACTACCCCCAGGCACTAACCGCACCACCCCAAGTGTGAACACCCCAACTAGGTTTGGCCTGTACCATCCCGCCAGAATTGCTCCCAAGATTTGGGGGCGCAACACAGCGCGAGGAAGGGCATCCTGCTCACACCTTGTGCTGCATCTTGTAGCTGGGGGAGGGAGAGGGGGGCTGTCTGTGGATGTGCAAGCCCATATCCTACTCGCAGTGATGGCAAAGGGAAAATAGTAGTGTCCTCCTCCCTGGTGTCCAGCAGCAGTTGTGGTCCCTCCATGATGGCCACCGTCTCCTGGGACTGCCCTGCAGCTCAGTGGTTCACTCCGCAGTGGGGCTACGTGAAGAACCACCCTGCAAAAATAAACAGGTCCACTAAGCTCCCCAGGGCTACCAGCCCCACATCCCCTCTGCGGGTTCTAGGGCTAGATGGGATCAGGGCACAGCTGCCTAGACTGGGAGCTCTTTGGGGCAAAAGCCGTCACTGTCTGGTCGTGCAGCGCCTGGCACAAGGGGCCGATTCTTTGCAGAGATTCTGGACATGCCCCTGTTATTCACTACTGTTGTTCAATGCAAAGCTTCATGCAAAGGGAAGGGAATGAGTAATGCCCAGACTGAGTGTGTGGGCATCCAATGCCTTAAGCCTGGTCTGCAGGCGCCCTGATTAGGGTGACCAGGTGTCCAGTTTTCGATCGAAACACCCAGTTGAAAAGGGACCCTGGCGGCTCCAGTCAACACCGCTGACTGGGCTGTTAAAAGTTCGCTCAGTGGTGCTGCGGAGCTAAGGCAGGCTAGTCCCAACCTGTCCTGAGGCACCGTGCTGTGCCCTGGAAGCTGCCAGCAGGTCTGGCTCCTAGGCCGGGGGGCCACGGGGCTCCGTGCGCTGCCGCCACCCTGAGCACCAGCTCCGCACTCCCATTGGCCAGAAACCGGCCAATGGGGGGGGGCGTGCCTGCGAGCGAGAGCAGCGCACACCGTGGAGCCTCCTGACCCCACCCCTGCCTAGGAGCCAGACCTGCTGGCCACTTCCTGGGCGCAGTACAGAGCCAGGACAGGCGAAGCCTGCCTTAGCCCCACTGCTGTGCTACTGACTGGCAGCCACCCAAGGTAAGCCCGCGGCCCAGCCCTGAGCCCCCCCAAACCAGGAGCGTCCTCCTGCACCCCAAACCCCTCATCCCCGGCCCCACCCGAGAGCCTGTACCTCCAGCCCAGAGCCTGCACCCCCCTCCTGCACCCCAACCCCCTGCCTCAACCCGCAGCCCCTTCCCGCACTCTGAAACCCTCGGCCCCAGCCCAAAGCCCCCTCCTGCACCCCAAACCCCTCATCCCCAGCCCCATCCCAAAGCCCGCACCCCCAGCCAGAGCTCTCACCCCCTCCCAAACCACAACTCCCTGCCCCCTCCCAGAGCCCCCTCCCGCACCCTGAACCCCTCATTTCTGGCCCCACCCCAGAGCCCGCACCCCCAGTTAGAGCCCTCACCCCCCTCCTGCACCCTAAGCCCCTTCCCCAGCCCAGTGAAAGTGAGTGAGGGTGGGGGAGAGTGAGCCACCAAGGGAGGGGGAATGTAGTGAATGGGGCAGGGCCTCAGGAAGGGGGCGGGGCCAGGCTGTTTGTTTTTGTGCCAATAGAAAGTTGGCAACCCTACCCCTGCTATTTCAGCCTCGGATGATTCCGCCCTCCCCCCACCACGCCCAGCTCTGCCAATGCCCCTCAATCACTACCCAGAGCCCCCCTACTATCCCAGCCCTGGGCGCCTCCTCCCCAGCTTTGCCAATGCCGCTCAATCTCTACCCACAGCCCCCTGCTACTCCTGCCCTGGCCTCCCCCCCAGCTCTGCCAATGCCCCTCAGTCCCTACCCACAGTCCTCACCCCCACTACTGAAGCTTTTCCATACCCTGAATTAATTTTGTTGCCCTTCTCTGTACCTTTTACAATTCTAATAGATTATTTTTGAGATGGGATGAGCAGAACTGCACACAGTATTCAAGGTGTGGGCAAACCATGGATTTATATAGTGGCATTATAATATTTTCCATCTTATTAGCTAGCCCTTTCCTAATGATTCCCAACATTCTGTTCACTTTTTTGACTGCTGCTGCACATTGAGTGGATGTTTTCAGAGCACTAACCATGACTCTAAGATCTCTTTCTTGAGTGGTAACAGCTAATTTAGACCCCATCATTTTATATGTATAGCTGGGATTATGTTTTCCAACGTGCATTACTTTGCATTTATCAACATTGAATTTCATCTGCCGTTTTGTTGCCCAGTCACTCAGTTTTGTGAGATCCATTAGTAACTCTTTGCAGTCTGCTTTGGACTTAATTATCTTCAACGATTTTGTGTCGTCTGCAGATTTTGCCATCTCACTGTTTACCCCTTTTCCCAGATCATTTATGAATATGTTGAACAGCACTGGTCCCAGTACAGATCCCTGGCGGGGACACCATTTACCTCTTTCCATTCTGAAAACTGAGCATTTATTCCTATCCTTTGTTTCCTATCTTTTAACCAGTTCATGATCCATCAACAGGATCACCGTTGTCCACATGTTTGTTGACCCCCATCAAAGAATTCTAGTAGATTGGTGAGGCATGATTTCCCTTTACTAAAACCATGTTGCCTTTTCCCCAACAAATTGTGTTCATCTGTGTGTCTGATAATTCTGTTCTTTACTATAGTTTCAACCAATTTGCCTGGTACTTATTGAAGTTAGGTTTACCGGCCTGTAATTGCCAGGATCACCTCTGGAGCCTTTTTTTTAAATTGCGTCACATTAGCTACCCTCCAGTCATCTGGTACAGAAGCTGATTTAAGTGCTAAGTTACATACCAGTTAGTAGTTCTGCAATTTCATATCTGATTTCCTTCAGAACTCTTGGGTGAATACCATCTGGTCCTGGTGACTTATTACTGTTTAATTTATCAATTTGTTCCAAAACCTCCTCTACTGACACCTCAGTCTGGGACAGTTCCTCAGATTTGGTACCGGAAACAAATGGCTCACGTGTGGGAATCTCCCTCACATCCTCTTCAGTGAAGGCTGATGCAAAGAATTCATTTCACTTCTCCACAATGGCCTTATCGTCCTTCAGTTCTCATTTACCACCTCCGCCGTCCAGTGGCCCCACTAATTGTTTGGCGGACTTCCTACTGCTCAATGAAATTTGCTGATAGTTTTTGAGTCTTTGGCTAGTTTCTCTTCCAATCCTTTTTCTGCCTGTCTAATTATAATTTTACACGTGATTTGCCAAAGTAGCAGCGGGGACTGTGGCCACTGTCAGAAGACAGGATACTGGGCTAGATGGACCCAATGGTCTGCTCTAGTATGGCCCCTCTTATGTTCTTACAGAGCTGGAACAGAGCTAGTAAGCCCCATCCTGACACTCTCCCAGGAGCCAAGGCACAATCCCTCCCCAAGGTACATTATCCAGGGTTTGTCCAGGCTAGATTGAAATATCCCAAGCGATGGTGCTCTCACCCGTCCCATGGGAGAGATGATTCACCAGATCTCACTGTCAGGGAGTTAACCTGATAATCAACCTCTATTTTCCCTTCTTTAACACTTTCCCTTCACAGTTGGTTATGTCCCCTCATTCCACCCTAAACAATTCCTCTCCCTTCTTGTTTACAACCTTCCAAGGCCTGGGCTGTTATCCTGTCTCACATCTCCTGAGGCGCCCCTTGGTCAAGCTAGACGGGTTTCCTGGAGCTCTTTTAATCTCCGCTGATGACTCAGTCCCTCTATTTCTGTTCCCCTTCTCTGGCCAGCCTCCAGTTTGCCCTGATCTTTCTCTCTGCCTAGCCCTGGGCTCAATAATTCAGGTGCTATAAACCCAGGCTCCTGTACCAAGGCCCTGCATATTTCAGAGCAAGCTGGAGCTGATTTCCCCCCAGTCCCAGGCACTCAAGTGCAGCAGATGGAAGTGCATTTTAATTAAAAAAGCAGCAGGTTGAGGAATTCAATCTGATAATGACTAATACAATCAGTACAGTAGCTCCCTTTGCAATTTGTTATGCAGTAAATTCCTCTCTGGGGGGAAACTGAAATAGTTCAGCCAAAAACTGAACAAAATCTTTGGGGTTTTGGACATTTGGATTTTTGATGAAATATCAAAATTGGCTGCAAAATGCAGACACTTTTTTCACACACACAAAAATTGTTCCGTCAAAAACTCAATTTTCCATCGAAAACCAACTTGGAGGGGAAATTTCTAACCCGTCCTAGTTTTCCCTTTGAGTTATCAGCTTGTATTTACAACCTGGACTCCATCTTAGTGCATTTGTTGTTTGGGGCTGGGAATTTCCTTAGTTCTTTGCTACAGACGTCAGGGAAAAAGCCTGGTTCCCACGCTGAGTCTGGTGCTCCTCTCTCCACTCCTCCACGGGGGTGGGAGGGATAGAGCACTCCTGCTACACACAGCAACACTTGGGGGAATTGGCCTCTCTTGACCCCTCACAGGTCTCAAAACTGGAGAGGAGTCAGATATTGTGGTTCTACCCTGGCCTGGCAAGCCTCTCTGCCCCCTGTACTGCTTGCCATCCTGTGCTCATCCTGTTCTTTCCTCTGTTGAAGATGCTAGCAGACATTTGCCTTTCTTAGGTTTGGCTGCAGAAGGAGAGCCAATTGACAACAATATTTCTTGCATTTCTTCCGTTTGCTCCTCTAATCTTTACCCCTTGCAATCCTGAAGATGCTGCTTCTGCGAGAACAGAAATGGAGGGTTTCTAACGCTGAAAAGGTAGATTTGGCATCCATGCGATGCCAAATTTGTTTGTTTGTTCTTTCTCTCACTCCCAATTCTGTCAAGCTGCAGAGGGAACAATTTCATGGCTGGTTGAGGGATGGCAGCTGTGACGGGGATCACAGAAACCCCCTTGGGAGCTGCCACCTGATGTACCAAGACTACTTCTATTCCTGTTTTCCCTGCCAGCTCAGTGGCTTCAGCACCCTGTCTTGCTGAGCCAGACACACCCGTCTGCTCCAACACAGACCCAGGGTCTGAATTACCTGCCCCAAAGCTGCAGGTTTACCTGAAAACAGCTCACAGAAGTGTGCTTGTCTTTAGCACTCAGATGCCCAACTCCCAATGGGGTCTAAACCCAAATAAATCCGTTTTACCCTGTATAAAGCTTATGCAGGGTAAACTCATAAATTGTTCGCCCTCTATAACACTGATAGAGAGATATGCACAGTTGTTTGCTCCCCCAGGTATTAATACATACTCTGAGTTAATTAATAAGTAGAAAGTGATTTTATTAAATACAGAAAGTAGGATTTAAGTGATTCCAAGTAGTAACAGACAGAACAAAGTAAGTTACCCAGCAAAATAAAATAAAATGCGCAAATCTATGTCTAATCAAACTGAATACAGATAATCTCACCCTCAGAGATGCTTCAGTAAGTTTTTTCTCAGACTGGACACCTTCCAGGCCTGGGCACAATTCTTTCCCCTGGTACAGCTCTTGTTCCAGCTCAGGTGATAGCTAGGGGATTCTTCATGATGGCTCCTCTCCCCCCTCTGTTCTCTTCCACCCCTTTATATATCTTTTGCATAAGGCGGGAATCCTTTGTCCCTCTGGGTTTCCACCCCCCCTCACTGGAAAAGCACCAGGTTAAAGATGGATTCCAGTTCAGGTGACATGATCACATGTCACTGTAAGACTTCATTACCCACTTGCCAGCACACACATATACAGGAAGACTCACAGGTAAATACAGCCATCTGCAGACAATGGTCCTGGTTAATGGGAGTCATCAAGATTCCAAACCACCATTAATGGCCCACATTTTACATAATTACAATAGGCCCTCAGAGTTATATTTCATATTTCTAGTTTCAGATACAAGAGTGGTACATTTATACAAATAGGATGATCACACTCAGTAGATTATAAGCTTTGTAATGATACCTTACAAGAGACCTTTTGCATGACGCATATTCCAGTTACATTATATTAACTTATCATGCTTTTATAAAACCATATAGACTGCACAACGTCATAGCAGCTAAGCCATTTCGCCTTCCTGCTCCTTTTATCGAGATGTAAGTTACAAAGTACACGTCGGTTTGATGGTTAGACTCATAGATTTTAAGGTCAGAAGGGACCATCGTGATCACCTGGTCTGACCTAGTTCTTTTCTTGCTGGTAGATAGAACCCACTGTTGTAATAACTGGGTCTACGAATTTACCCTGATTGTAAGCTTAACTGTAAAAGTAAATACAAGTTTATAAAATGTTACCATAACCCACAACAATAAATGTTAATGGAAAAAGGTACAAAAGGAAAACAAACAAACGAAAAAAGAGCTACTTATATAATTCAAGAACTGTGTTAAAATCATGCCTGGTGAACAAGGGAAATATGAGAGCAGAAATCAATGGACCAAAATTGGTGTGGCAAAAATGAAGCCTAATTGGTAAACCAAATAATAAGTCGATTCCATCCATCACTCCCTTCTGGGGTCCTTAAAAGAAAAGACGTTGGGGGAAAAACGAGGAGGGAAGTGAACGCAACAATTGCTGACGGAAAGAGGGAAGGAATGAGATTAGCCATTATGGCTGCCACCCCCACCCCGGGTCCTGGGTTCTACTGTAACACTGGGCCTTTGATCCCAAAAAATGTCCTGACCAGGCCAGGCCAAAAAAAGGGACTCAGATGACATCGCTACCTCCACCTGCTTTGACTAAATCCCAACCATCACCTGGGACATAACATTTTGTCACCTACACCCTCTCCTTTTTCCTTCTGTCTAATCAGAATCTGGCTTAGCCGGCCAAGACTGCCTCTCTGGTCACAGGCTTACAAAAGTGTTGCAAAATATGCAAAGAAAAGTAATGACCAAATCAGTCCGATGCTGGTACAAGGTTGCCAGGTCTTGGAATGGCTGATAAGAAGGCCTGCTATGCCTGTTTTTTTCCAACACTGAGGTTGCAAGTAAAACTCAGCAAGAGACACAGAAGCTGCATTTTCTATCTTTGCAGTTCTTTTCTCTCCTCTCTTGTGTATGTATTGTTCTCCTTTCTAGAAAATGGGATCAGACTTTAACAGCAGCAGCAAGAATGACAGCTCCAGTCCACTTCAACAAAAAAATGTTCTCTTCCACAAAAAAACACAGTTTTTACCATTCCTAGTGCCATCTAAAAGACTGTCAAATGGGAAAGGGAACAAGAGATGTTGTTAAAACACTCAAATCTCACTTAATACTTTACATTTCAAATGCTTTAACTATTTTCCTTCATTTCTGTTTCTTTCATAAAAGGTTAAAAAACAATAATGTGTTTGCTATGCTATTAAGCAGGCTGAGGTCTCTGAATACCAAACCCTGAACCTCGCATAAATCTGTTTAATGTTGGATAGTTTCAGGGTCATTTTAACACTCTTGGGGCCCATTTATTTCATTTAAATTAAAACACCACCACTACCCCTTTCAAATTGTCTCACTGCAATTTTGGCATATCCTACCCCTTGAAACAGTTCAAGAGCTAAAGGTTTTTTTCCCCATTTTTGTCTGCTTTTATTTCCCTAAGCTTTTTGGGTCAGAGAGCTTTTTTGTTGTATTCTTGTACAGCCCCTAGCACAATGGGGTGTTGGGACTCTAGGCGCCACTGTAATAAATATTAAAACTGCTCCATTGTCTTTATTAAAGATTATGATCCTTGAAAACTTTGGGGAAATATTTTTTAAAAACAAAAACCTAGATTGCTTAAGAAGCAGCTTTCCCAGAATTCTTATGACATCAGAAAAACTAGAGTCAAACTCATGTGTCCCTGATTATCTAACTAGAATTCTTGAAATCCCCCCAGGAATAATAATTTGAAACAAACCAAACTATTTGCCTGTTTCCTCAGTCATATTTATGTCACAGTTTGGTTAGTTACAATGTTATCAGCCGCCACACAAACTAGACTACCCAAATACGACTATTATCTAACTCACTCCCGGAGTTTGAGCTTCACAGAATTCTAAGCCTCTTAGTGAGTCTTTGAATGGGGTCTTTATGAACACAAGGCCGGTTATTACCTTAGCTGCACTGGATATTAAGTAAACAGGAAGATTTGCAAGAATAGCCATTTTCATTCATCGACCTTCCATCTACGCAGCTTCAGGTTCATGTATAAACACAAATGACGGACCCCTAGACATGTGAGCACAATTCCCATGGACTTTAAGCATGCAATAGGAGCTGTATACATACAGGAGAAGGTAAAGTTGGGCATTATGAAATAAGCCTAAGGCCACGGACACTTCTATAAGATGATTGACAACCCTCATTAGCAGAACTGAGCTCTCAGAGACTTAAAAATCAAGTAAAAGTTGCCAAAGATTTGGTGACTTCAGAGGGATTACAAAGATGCCTGAATTTGAACTCTCTACCAATAGAGTACAGAGCGTACAGTCATACCTCTTACTTCAAATGCCCTTCCTGAACAGATTCATGACAAAAAACATTTTTGATACATTTCTTTTCCATCTTAAGGATGCATTTAATGCAACCTGTTTATCGTACATGTAGCCCTCCTGGCATAGGCTGAAAAGAATCAGGTCAGTAGTTTGAAAGTTAGGAACACACGAGTTCTCCCATGATGTATATTTTGAATTGGGATAACTTTAGTAAACCGTGCAGTCTTATTACTGAAATTCTTGTCCTTCCTCTCCCCTTCCCCTAGGGTCTATGTATATTCCCCATTTGCGGTCATCTCTGAGTTTGGACGGCAATCTCGTTGGGCAGGGTCTGTAACTTTAAGTGATCCCATTAAGTGATCAAAACTGACACCTAATAATAATATTCATAATAAAACTAGACAGAAAAAATTCTACCGCACAAGTGCCAAACTTGCCTATTTACTGATTATAGCTTTCAAACTGCTTGGCTGATTTAATTCAATCTTTGCTTGAACCTTAGATCTTAATGAGAGCTACGAGACAAGGTGGACATATCTGGCTTCATTCATGTTTTAGCTGTGGGCCAAACTGAGCTCTAGTTCTAAATCCTGAGTAAGGGCTGGCATATTGTCATGCCAAGCTGGGAGGAGTCCAGAAAAGGAATAGCATAATAATAGTACCCAGCTATTATCGAATGCTTTTCCATCAGCAGATCTCAAAGTGCTTCATTTTACAGATGGGGAAACTGATGTACAGAGGGAAAGTGACATGCCCAAGGACACCCAGAGGCAGAGCCAGAAACAGAATCCATGGCTCCTGTGCCCCAGCCTAGTGTTCTGTCCGCTAGCCACATTCCTCCCAAGAGTCACTATGCTCTCCTCCTTGCAGCTTAATTCTCTCCGATCCACTAATGCTGCTGGCTCAGCTCTGCCAGCCAACACTTGGGGGTGGAGCAAGTTCTGCTCACAACCTACCCTTCTCTCTCTGTCTCACCTTGTCCATCTGTTTGGTAAAGTATTGCAGAGGCAGCCGTTGCTGTTCCCTTTGTATCTGAACTGGGATGCAGGGAGCCCTAACAGCTGCTTTAAGGCCAGTCCCTCTCTGGCTCTGTATGAGCACAAAATGTCCACTCAAAACATGGGGGGCGGAGGAGGCTTTATTCTGCTTGAATAACTCCAAAATGGCCGTGCCAGCTTGGCCCAAACTTTTTTAAAAACTCACCTTTGGGCTGAGTCTGAGTATAGAAAATGTCAGCCCAAGAGGTCTTTGTTCAAGAAAGTCACAGGCACCTGAAAGAAATGTGTGTGTGTGGTGGTGGTAGGGGGAGGACACAACAGGAGTTGAAATTCAGCCTCAACTGACCACTCACCATCTGTTAGAATTTCACTGGAAAATAAAGGGTAAGCAGAATGTGCATGATTTCTGGCCCCAGCCGGAGAGCCCAGAGATAAGGGAATGTGGCTCATCTTGGGGTGTTTCTTAATAAAGAAATGATAAATACATTTTCCCACATGCACTGCTCTGGCTCATCCTACTCCCTCTTTCCTTGGCAAGCAGGGATTCAGATTGGCAAGCAAGGCCCAGAGCAAGGAGGCTCTGTTCCCATTGCTAAAATAACGTGTTTAATAAATATAGGAAGCAGACAAAAGGGAGTGGGAACTGCCTCATTTCCCTAGCTCTGATCCTGCTGGCATGATGAAGAAACTTGAAGCTGGTTGTAACTGAGCCAAAGCACTGCTAGGATGAAATTCTATCACTTAGACAAAGACCCCTCCTGCCTCTCTCTTTCTCTTGCATATTTTCCTAACCTTGCACAAGTTTTGAACAGTGGCATCTTTGACCTACTGCAGCAATAACTTAGGAATCTATCATCTGACTTCAACTTCAGTGGATCGGCAACTGATCACCATACCAGCAAAACAACCAATGGGAGAAGCGATTTGGCCTCCACACCCACCACCCACCCCCTCCAGAAGGGAGCCCTATCAGCAATGTCTGTGCTATTGCATTGCATTTTGAAAGCAGTGTCTGGCTGGAGGATTAGATAACTCTGGCAGGCAGTATCTGCAGCATGATTATTAATTAGAGCACAGTTACCAACACCGCAGTGTAAGCTATTTTAAACCTAAAGCCTGCAGTTTACTGGTGCAGGGGAGAGTTTCTCTCTATTGTCCAATTCTATTTGCTTGAATAAACAAGAGGATCCCGTTTAGTATTAAAAATAAGGTGTGAGGGGGCAGGGCAGAGTGAAGTGAAACCGTTGCAGGTATTTATTGGTGACAATCACAGACAGGATGTGGGCTGCAATGGGAGACTACAAAAGGAGAAACACAGCACTGTAGCACAGTAGTAATTTGAACAATATATAATTTGAGTTTTACAGCAGCTATTTACTAAGGGCCAGATCACGCATGCAGGAAAATAATGGGACAAAAGGAGCCACATTACTCCTGTGAGATTGTTCCCCATACTGCAGGTAGCAGTATGAGTATAAGGGGGAAAATAGATTCCTGGACTGCTACTGCCCCTATTGACAAGTGGGCAGGGAGTGGCTCTGCCCCTCATTACATGCCAGTCATCCCAATTTAGCTAGAATTTAGGATAAGTAGTGTGTGCTAGGAAAAGGGCTGGTGCAGATTACTTTCCCCATGGATCAAGGAGAGAGCTAAAGGACCACACGGATGGAATGATAATATAGTCCCTTCCTTTGCTCCTGGGGCAGGTCAACCATGTGTTGCTCCTTACTCAGGGCAGATCACAAGGTTACAGTCCCTCTTTCCTTGGCAAGCAGGACCCAGAGCCAGGAGGCTCTGTTCTAAGAAATAGAATTTGTATGATGCTGCTGAAGTAAAGAAAATTTGGTACAGAACTAGGGACTATGCTGGTAAAAATCTTTTAGCCAAAAAATGGGATTTCATAAAAAAAAATGAAATATTTCAGGGGAAAAAATCAATTTAAATAAAAAAAGATGTTTTTGAACAAATTTCAAAAGGAAGATTTTTGATTTTTTTTAATTGAAACTTTTGTCTTCAAATAGTGGGGAAAAAATTCCACTTTCTCTCCATTTTTTTTTAACTACTCCCCCACCCCCAGTGGACAAAAAGGAAAAAAGCTGGAGAAAGTGAAGAAAAACACGTCTTCTCATTCATTTACTTTTTCTCATTAGAAAAAGTTGGGGAAAAGTTTTGTTAAAAAGTGAGAGAAAGTATGTGTATGAATGGGTGGTGGGGGTAACACATTATGACACTTTCAAAATATTTCCTCTAGAAAAGTGTGAAAATATTAAAAAGTGAGAGTGTTACTTTTTCTCAATTTCTTAAACTTCACCTTGTTAGTGTCACAGAGTACAAATGAAATATTTGAATCTCATGCTCCCCTCAGTTGCAGTGGTGTAAATTAGGAGTACTGCCATTGGAGTTAATGTACTTATGTCAAAGTGAGGGGTGAATACAACCCTTTTGTCTTTGGGAACCATGACATTTCTGCTGGCTTGTTTTGATGTTAACCTTCTACATTGTCTTTTGGTGCAATTAACAGCATCATTTTGCAACTCCAGTGTCTGATAAATTCCATTCCACTAGACTTTTTTTTTCTTGTTAGCAATAACATTGTCTATATTTTGGAGAACTTTATTACCTTCCACCCATTTCTACATTTGCCAGTACTATAAATGTTTGTGTTTTATTGATTTAACTATGCTTTCCCGATTAACATTATTTACTTTAAGAGGTTCCAAGATTCAAATCTAAATAATAGTTGGACTGAGTATATTTAGATCTACATATGAAGATTCTTCTCAATCTGATGACAATTATCTGCAGCCGAAAGGAAAACTTGGAAGTACTGGAAAATGTGCACACTGAGAACAGCACAACTGCAAACCATTTAGAGTTAAGGGATTCATTCTTCCTTTATCATGTCCCACATATCTCAGATTTTCTTGTAATTGGCAACTCATTTGTTCAAGTTACAAGAAGCTGGTATTCTTCCCCCTTGAATTTCACAAGCAGGAGGGGATTTTGTATGGCATTTGAGAGTCTGCATCCTCCTAAAAAAGGGCTGGGGCAGCAGAAAAAGGGAGAAATTGATTCCAATGAACAATTTCTTGGTAACACACTTGATCGTACTCAAGTTTGAGGGGTGACATCCTACCCCGTGCAACTGGTATTTACAAGATGTGCAAGTGAGTGAGTGCACAAACCAGAGAGCCCCAGTACTAATTCTGTTCTGGAAATTGCTGCTTGTCTGTACAGCACTTGCTGATGGTCTATAAAGAGCTGGCTCATTATGCGGTACTGGCTCCGCCTCCTCATTTCTATTTGCTAAATCATATTAAAAGGCAGCTAAAATATATTAAACATCTTCCTTTACAACACAAGTAATTGCTGGAGTCATAGATGTGAGAAGAGGTAGGTGTCCATCAGACAAGCTCTCTATTCTAGATGGAGCTGGTATCACCACCTATGTGATGGCTGCCTGACGTTTTCCATTAGAACAACTTGTTTTAAGTTCCTTATCATTTTGCCAAGCTTTACCATTTGGGCTGAAATTTTCTATGCCAGATGTCTGCCTCAGGCTGATGGTTTTTTGGGGGGAAAGCTGTATCTAAAACAGTTCAGCTCTTTGCAAGAATTAGATGAGGGTCAAATATGTTGGTTTGCTCATATTACAAAAAAAAAAATAAAAAAATTTACGATTATTTTGTGGAGAAGCTCTAGCACCTCCTTGCTTTACAGCAGGGACTTGAAATTTGGCAGAGTGGTCACTCTGGTGCCAGGGATGTGCCTTTTGCTGTTCCTGTTAAATGCCACTCAAATTTGGCCACGATATATAAGCCTTTGAAAAATCTCAGTTCGCACATACTCAGTAGAGACTATTTGAAGTTTAACAGCTAAATTCTCCACAGATTCTGTCCACAGTGTGCATGCTCCAGCCGAGGACTGCAGGGGCTGAGCAGGATTTTCCTTGCAATCGCTGTTGCAGGCTGCTGTAGTGCCAGGCACTGGAACTGAGTTTTGGTTTCCATTATATGCAGGGTTTGGGGGGAGGGATAGCTCAGTGGTTTGAGCATTGGCCTGCTAAACCCAGGGTTNTGACCCTTGGGGGTCCCTTCCAGCTCTATGAGATAGGTATATCTCCATATATATATATTACAGTTTGGTTCAGTGGCTCTCAGCACCTCCCCCCCCTATAAAATTGTTCCAGCCCCCCTGGAAAGGGATGCAGACGTATCACTAGGAAAGGGGAGCAGCTTGACTGAAATGCTGAGGGGACAAGAGCTGGACCAAGAACAGGGGACAGAGGGAGTAGATTGAGACAAGGCGCCATAAGGGAAGACTGGTACTGGGAGCCAGGGATGGGGGTGAGACTGGAATGAGGAGCTGGAGGAGACATGGACAGAAATTTGCCAGGCTTCAAGAAAAAGAGTCTGTGTTCATGAGAGAACACTCTCCTTTGGAACCCAAAATGGAACCCAAGATTCCTGAGTCCCAGCAGTCCTCTTCTGTCAGCAAATACCTCTTGAAACGCACTGGCAAAGCGTGTCACTTTCCCCTCTGGTGCCTGGCCCACACAGAGGGTGACAACCTACTACTACCAGGGGCGGCTCCAGGCACCAGCGCACCAAGCGGCGTGCCGGTCGCTGTGAAGGCGGCAGTGAGGCAGCCTGCAGGAGGTCCGCCTGTCCCGCGGCTTCGGCGGCAATTCGGCGAAGGCGCGGGACCGGCAGATCACCCGCAGAAACGCCGCCGAATCCACGTGAGCAGTAGACCGCCTGCAGGCATGCCGCCAAAGGCTGCCTGACTGCCGTGCTCGGGGCGGCAAAAAACATAGAGCCGCCCCTGACTACTAAGGTCACTCTATTAGCTGAAGGGGCAGAGAATCTAAAGATTCCAATCTTGCTGGTGGGCCAAGTGGGTATCAAAACGGTCCCACATGATGAGACTTCTGTTTTCCCAGTTTGTTTTTTAAACCTAGGAAATTACACACAGAACCCCTACATTTAAGGTTGCAAACTCAAGCACTCAGAAGTTAGAAAATGCCAGCATTGGCCTTCACTCATACTCAGAGCACGGTCCAGTCCATGCATTGAATGAGTCAGGCATCTTGGGAGAAAAAACAGTATGTGATCATGTAATTAAAGATTGTATTATAATGCACACACACAAGGAGGCTGAATAACGGTTTCACAGGCAACCTCAATTTTAACATTTCCTAATTTATGAGTCCTTGACTTTGCAACCTTAATGTTGTTTTCATGCAGTTTTGTGTGTGTGAGGGCTTACCTACACATGGAGTTATTCAGCGATAGCTATTTGAAAAAGCTTTGGAAGTGGATTAAGCTAAACAGGAACAAGACACTCTTTTTCCAGAATAAGAATGTCCACATACGGCATTATTAATCCAAATTAACTCAAGTGTAGACAAGCCCTAATTCTATATAGATTCTTATGCTGTACTGAGTGCTTTCCAGAAGCGCATGCCTGAGTTTGAGGATCCTTCTGTAAAGGTTTTTAAAACTGGGTTCTCCAGCTGACAGAAAAGCTCAATTAGAGGATATGGGTTTACAAAATAAATGTACACGGGGAGTAATCACCAGTCACTACTCCTCGTGCAGGAAACTCCTCAGCAAACTGCTTAAGCAAAAGCATAGCAAACTGCAGCTGAACTCTCGCCTGCAAGAGGATGGGAAGCATGAGCGTGGTTACAGAGCTAGAGGCTGAGCGCTGGTATTTGGAACTGAGCATGGGGCCCCTCCTCCGCCCTCACTTATGATTTTATAGCCAATAGCTGGTGAGGGTTATTTGCATATTTCCATTCACATAAGGAGCCTGAAGCAGTGACAGAAAGGGGTTTCTCCTACTCCAGGAGACCTGCTGGCACTTTTTGTCCTTAACTTTAGGGAAACTTTGCACTGAGCCGCAGGCTGCACAAACTGCACTCACTTGATTTCCTCTGGACACTGGAAAAGGGAGACATCTCCAGTGATGGCAAGGGGAGCACTGCTGGCAGCCCTGGGCCTGTGGATCCACTACCTCGCTGCTCTCTGCACAGCTACTGCCACGACACAAGCCACTGTCCCAAGTAAGTCTGAGTCCTTGGCGTGGGAGAAACACTGGAAGCTGCAAGACAATATCACTTTTGCAAACATCAACTGAATCAACTGAACTTCTGTTTGTGACTTTATACTAAAGAGGGGGGGGGAGTGCTGGGGATGTGTACAGAGGAAAGGGGGGCTGCTGAGGACGCACAGGTGGGTATCAGAGCATGCATGGGTGAGACAAGATTGAGGTGCAGGGGGCATGTACAGGTGGCTGTTGGGGATGTGCATGTCAGAAAGAGAGGAGGTGTTGGCGGCATGCATGGTGGCGCCCAGGGATATCACTAGTGAGATGCAGGGGGATGTTGGGTGCATGCACAGGAAGGAAAGAAGCATTGGGGCATGCACAGGGGAGGATGTGAGGTGGACAGGAGGGCTGTGGGGCATGCACAGAGGAGGCTGTGGGGCAGGCAGGAGGAGAGTGTGGGGGAGGGTGTAGGGCAGACAGAAGAAGGG
>QXTE01000214.1:2573592-2612460 GCA_003942145.1 Platysternon megacephalum
CGCCGGCTCCACGGTTTTTGCCGCCCCAGGCAGCCCCAAAAAAAAAAAAAAAAAAAAAAAGCCGCGATCGCGATCTGCGGCAGCAATTTGGCGGGAGGTCCTTCGCTCCGAGCGGGAGTGAGGGACCCTCCGCCGAATTGCCGCCGAATACCTGGACGTGCCGCCCCTCTCCGGAGTGGCCGCCCCAAGCACCTGCTTGTAAAGCTGGTGCCTGGAGCCGGCCCTGGTTTTAGCTAGGGCTGTTGATTAATCACAGTTAACTCATGCGATTAACTCAAAAAAATTAATCATGATTAATCGCACTGTTAAACAATGGACTACTAATTGAAATTTATTAAATATTTTGGATGTTTTTCTACATTTTCATATGTATTGTATTCTGTGTTGCAAATGAAATCAGTGTATATTATTTTTGATTACAAATATTTGCACTGTAAAAAAACCAAAAGAAATAGTATTTTTCAATTCACCTCATACAAGTACTGTAGTGCAATCTCTTTGTCGTGAAAGTGCAATTTACAAATGTAGATTTTTTTTTTGTTACATAACTGCACTCAAAAACATAACAATGTAAAACTTCAAAGCCTACAAATCCACTCAGTCCTACTTCTTGTTCAGCCAATTGCTCAGATAAACAAGTTTGTTTACATTTACAGGAGATAATGCTGCCCTCTTCTTATTTACAATGTCACCAGAAAGTGAGAACAGGCATTTTCATGGCACTTTTGTAGCCGGTGTTGCAAGGTATTTACGTGCCAGATATGGTAAACATTCGTATGCCCCTTTATCCTTCGGCCACCATTCCAGAGGTCATGCTTCCATGCTGATGACACTCGTTAAAAAAATAATGCGTTAATTAAATTTGTGACTGAACTCCTTGGGGGAGAATTATATGTCTCCTGCTCTGTTTTACCCGCATTCTACCATATATTTCATGTTATAGCAGTCTCGGGTGATGACCCAGCACATGTTCATTTTAAGAACACTTTCACTGCAGATTTGACAAAATGCAAAGAAGGTACCAATGTGAGATTTCTAAAGATAGCTACAGAACCCAAACCACCAAAAAAGAAAATCAACTTTCTGTTGGTGGCATCTGACTCAGATAATGAAAATGAACATGCGTCAGTCTGCACTGCTTGGGATTGTTATCGAGCAGAATCTGTCATCAGCATGGAGGCATGTCCCCTGGAATGGTGGTTGAAGCATGAAGGGACATATGACTCTTTAGGTCATCTGGCACATAAATATCTTGCAACACCGGCTACAATAGTGCCATGAGAACACCTGTTCTCACTTTCAGGTGACACTGTAAACAAGAAGCAGGCAGCATTATCTCCTGTAAATGTAAACAAACTTATTTGTCTTAGCGATTGACTGAACAAGAAGTACGACTGAGTGAACTTGGAGGCTCTAAAATTTTACATTGTTTTATTTTCAAATGCAGTTATTTTTTGTATATAATTCTACATTTGTAAGTTCAACTTGCATGATAAAGAGATTGCACTACAGTACTTGTATTAGGTGACTCGAAAAATACTATTTCTTTTGTTTTTTACAGTGCAAATATTTGTAATCAAAAATAAATATAAATTGACCGCTGTATACTTTGTATTCTGTGTTGTAATTGAAATCAATATATTTGAAAATGTAGAAAACATCCAAAAATATTTAAATAAATGTATTCTATTATTTAACACTGCGATTAATCACATGATTATTTTTTTTAATCACTCGATAGCCCTAGTTTTAGCGATGGTGATTGTGCCTATGTTTTATGCCTTTTATTGTTGAGTTGCTAGGCCTATGATTATTGATTTGTGTGATGATAGGCCTTACTGGCCTGAGCCCCACTGTGCTAGGCACGGTACTTTGACCTATACAGCCAGGAAAAACCCCAGTTTGTCTGTGGGTCTGTCTTCACTGCAGAGCTAGGTCAGGCTGTTACTCTGATATTGCCTCTAACCTGCTTCCTGTAACACCTGCAGAGTTTTTTGTGTTGCTTTAAACCCAGGTTGGTTGGCCCTGCTGGGACTATTGGCTAGATCACAAGTGCTGCTTTGACTTGGGTTGGTAACCCATCCACTTTGCAGTGAGGACACAGGCTAACTCACTCGAGTGCTGATAGTCCTCCAGTGCCTTCCCACAATTCCATTCCCCTCCTCCCCCACTTATACCTAGAAAGACAGAACACACTTCTCACAATTCACTAGGAGAGAATTGTAGAGCAGCTCAATTCACTACAACACAAAGAATCATGGGATATGCCCCCAGAACCCCTAGTGCCCCCCCCCCCCAGGTGAGTGCAGCACTAGACTGGTGAGGACACAGTAATTTGGGTAGGGTAGTGCAGTGTTGATGCTCACACCAAGGTGACGCTAACCCGGGTGCTGAGCCCCTGAGTTAAACTTAGAACTGTCCTAGCAAGGTTAACCATCTGTTTTAGACACGTTTGCCATTATGTTATGGGAATTTGCACAGTAAGGGAAGTGGATGTATGTTGTTTGTGTAAGTGTCAAAATTGAGGCTTTTATTTACTGTTAGAGCAGGTCACTTTTTTGACTTTTGAAATCGATGCAATTTTGAAATTTTAAATTTCTTTAAAAATCAGGAACACTGACAATGATTTTTTTCATTATTCGTGTGTCCCCTCCCCCCCATACACACCTGTTTTCGTACCAGCAAGTGAGCTGGTTGAAATATTTCAAATTTTTTGACATTTTGAATTTTAAAAACTTCATATTTTCAAAATGTGGAAAAAACTGGGAAAACATTTTGAGAAAAGTCTTTTTTTTTTCTCACCAGCTATAAATACTGCAAACCTGTAAGAGTTAAACTGCCTTATTTCTTTACGCATCTTTTATATACACCATATTCTGTATAATAATAATAATGAAGCTTTAATGTCTGTATTTAATACTTTAGCATACATAAATCTGTGCTTTCATTAATGTATTTAAGGAGCTGACAATGCAAACAAAACAACTTTTAAACTAAGACTCCCCAAACTTGGGGACTGTAACACAGATTACATCAGTTTCATCCATTGGTTTGGATTTTTTTACTCCCATGAAGGTTTAGATCCAGCTGGACCTAACTTTGAATATGCTGAAGCAACCACGCGCCTCTCCCCGGATGATGCTGATTTTGTCGATGTCCTACACACCTACACCAGGGGGTCTCCGGATCGCAGCATTGGGATACAGAAGCCCGTTGGGCATATTGACATCTACCCAAATGGAGGAGGCTTTCAGCCAGGCTGTAATCTAGGTGAAGCCCTGCGTCTGATTGCAGAAAAAGGCCTTGCAGGTAAGGCTAGTTTGGAAAGAGAAGGCTAACACCTGTCCAAGTGATCTTGGGGTGGGAGGAACTTTCAACAGCACCAGCATTGCAGCTGGAAGTGTGAGTTCCAGCTCAGGTAGCCATGCGTATGCCAGCATTGATTGAGCGAGCGTGCTAAAAATAGCAGTGTCACCATGTCTATGTGGGCGCTGGGATGGTCTAGCTGGCCCAAGTAAGTACCCAGGGTCCTGGATGGGACTGTACTTGGGCAACTCGTCTGTCCCGCCACCTGTGCCACTGCAGCTAGGCTGCTATTTTTATTGAGCAAGGTTAATCAAAGCTAGCATGCTACATCTACCCCAGCTGCTAATTGCTCCTCCAGCTCCAGCCTAGATGGACCCTTAGCTACTTAGGAGCATAAATCGTATTGAAAGTCAATGGGACTGGTGCTCCGTAGGCACTTGTGACAATCCCCCCATAAGGCCCTCATCTCAAATAGATTGTTTTATCACTGATAACTCTGACCGGGTACTTCCTTCAAAGATGTGGATCAACTGGTGAAGTGCTCTCACGAACGCTCCATCCACCTCTTCATCGACTCCCTCTTGTACGAAGACAAGCCAAGCCTGGCCTACCGCTGCAACACAAAGGAAACCTTTGAGAAGGGGCTGTGTCTGAGCTGCAGGAAGAACCGCTGCAACAATCTGGGCTATACGGTCAACAAAGTGAGAGCCAAGAGAAACAGCAAAATGTATTTGAAGACTCGCTCTCAGATGCCCTATAAAGGTAGGTGGCAGCTGTTTCATTGTGGGAAAAGCGATTTTTGTTCACGCTGCATTGTGTGGGAGGAGAATGATAATCTTGCTTCTTTGCAAACTGACGTCAGGAGATGCTGAGCTATTGAAGATCTTAGAGTTTTTCCCTTAAGGAGAAGAGGGTGGGGAAGTTGATGTAACACAATGTTAAGGGATCCAAAGGGAAAAGGACCTGTCTTGTCCAGTGTAGTCAGTAACTGCTTGGAACAGTCTGACTCTCTGAATTTTTCCATCTCTTTCTTTTCCAAACCAATTCTTACTGTTGCTGGAAAAACTAAAAGCAAACCAAAGCGTGGTGAGTGACTTATTCTGAGATGTGCAGGCATCAAACTCAAACGCTATACAGTAATGCCAGTGCCAAAGCCTGCCACTGCAAGACATACACTTTTTTTTTTCTGATTGCCACAGTGGCTGGTGTGAAATGGAAATTGCTGGAAAGAATCTGAAAGCTCTCAGCTACGGGGGGACTGTTAAGGTAGATGGTAGCTAGGTCAGCCTTGTAGCATTGACAGTAATATATGAAGGACCCAAGTATGGCTGTGCCACAAGCACTGAGTAAGGAGCAGCAAGAAGCTGCACTACTCCAGAAGTAAACCAAGGACAAGCAGTACTCCAAGTTTCTCTGGTGCTGCCAGTGTTGGAACAGTGGCTGGACTGGAATTTGTGGGTGTTTACAGTGTAGTGGTGATTCGCTGAACCAGTTACAACAAACTTCATAGGGACTTTTTGCACGAGAAAGAACTACTCCTTTGAGTCTGGGTGTGCAGGGTTAGCCCCAGCACTGAGACACATGAACCTTCCCCGTGAAACGACACCAAGCCAGTACTGAAGCCCCAGTGAACAGTTTATATTGCCATTCCAATGCCAAGCGGTAAATAACCCTGAAGTATTTGATTCTGCCATCCTTGCTCCTGTTAAGTAATCCTTAACACAAGAGAGTCCTTTTGATGTCTGTGGAACTACTCACATAACAAAGGGCTAGTCAGCTTGAGCAAGGGTGGCAGATCCACACCAGGGTTTTGCCAAGTTGTCAGGTTTGCTAGTCTCTCTCTCTCTGCAGGCTGTTTTTAATGATGAATTTTCCTTTTCTGTTCCTTCCTCCACCCAGTCTTTCATTACCAGGTCAAGGTCCATTTTTTTGGAAAGGTGAATGTGACCAAGACAAATCAGCCGTTCCTGGTCTCTTTGTATGGCACTGCCGATGAGAGCAAGAACATTGTTTTGATACTGTGAGTATCAACGGAAATCCAGACAAGCACAAGTACAACCCACTGCTCAGGCTGTCTCCTGCTAGGCCTGAACCACCAAGGGTATGACTCTATTGCAGCCCCAGCTAAAGAACCTGGCTCTCTAGCACAAGCAGTAGAGACTTATGCTTTGAGCTCTTGTGGTTCAAATCTGGCTCAAATAGCAGCTGTCAGCCGTACAGTACTGAGGCTTAGCATATAGACTCCATAAGGGCCACTTTGATCAGAGATTTGAAAAAGAAACGTCAAGTCAGGCTTGTGGCTCGTCATAATCAAACATTCTCCAAGCCAAAGAAATTCAAGACCTTATTGTATCATCAGTCTTCAAGCAGAGCTCCCTGTTGAAAGCAGTGGAGAGTTCTGCTTACACTACACTAGCTTGGATTTGCTGTTACGCAAGAGTGGTGCTCTTTCCTCCCCCACTGTAGAGCCTTAATGTCATGTTCCCACTGAGTTAAAGGCAAAGACTTACATGTAACTTAACATAGAGTTTTGTTGTCCAACATGGGTCTGCCACAAGCCGCACAGATGGGGGTGCGTAGGAGCTGACCAGCAGCAGATTGACTCAGAGATGGGAGCTAGGGTGGGTTGTAAGGGCCTGAGCTGAAGTCAGTGGAAAGATGCCCATTGACTACAGGCCCAAAGTGAGACAGAGCACACTTGCCCATCTCTGAAAATACACAAAGGCCTACTCACAGATTGTAACTTATTTTTTTCCACAGACCTGAAATTTCCACAAACAAGACCTACTCCTTCCTGGTTTACACCGAGGTCAATATTGGAGACCTCCTCATGCTGACATTGCAGTGGGAGAAGGAATCCATTTTCAGCTGGTCGGACTGGTGGACTGCCTACGCTTTTGACATCCAGAGGGTCAGAGTGAAGGCAGGAGAAACTCAGAAAAAGTAATTACAGTAAAAATTGAATATTGGATTTAATTGCCAGTGTGTTAGGACTCTCAGGATACCTGGTGGGGGTGGAAAGAGATTAGGAGCATTTGTCTGAATAAAAGCCAGGGGTCAGATTCACAGGTACACGCTGGGTTTTTTTGTGCTGCTCTAGTGATGCAAAGAGCCATCAACCTGGCTCAAGCAGCTAATTAGCTTAGGTTTACAGATGTTTCACATCACTGTAGCAGCTAGAGCATCTCCGTGATTCTGGTCCCATAAATTCCACTCAGCACCATTCAGCCATGCACTTAAGTATGTGGCTAACATTAAGGATATGAGTAATCATGTGGACTTCAATGGAACTATTAATGTGCTTAAGAACCTTGCTGAATCAGCGACTTTGATGGTATTTGCAGACCATCTCACCTGCCTCCTTCTGAGCATTTGTGTAAATAACACTTTCATCACAAAGAAGGGAGGGACTCCTGAACACCCTTCCACATTTGTATTCCCACAGGAAGTGTGTGTGTGTGTGTGGCCATCTTGGAAACTCTTTATTCGCTTGGTAATCCTTCAATCAGGAGGGCAGCAACAACAGCATGTGACTTTGTTGTGAATGAATACCGCATACCCAAAGCAGCACTCATGAGTAGTTTAGAAGCAGAAATACATTCACATAAACCAAATTTTGAACAGTGACCATATTCATAAAGCTTGAAATCTGTTGGCAGAAAATCTGAACTGAAAAAGGGATTTAAATGTGTCCAATTGTTTGTAGTGTAATACATCCAGCTCTGAATTTTGTACAGTAGTAAGTTTTTCAAAATACACAGTAATGAGAGCTGGAGAAATATGGAAAAAATAATCAACAAGTAGCTTTGGCCAATAAAAGCAGCTGCTGGGTTTGGGTGAAATTGGCAACATGCTTCATTCACAAAGGTTCAGGGGAGCAAGGTTTTTAACCAAGAATGTTCAGAGAAAGCAAAAGTCACATGAATATTAATGTGTGTAAACTCCTGGGCCAGAATTTGCACCAGAAGTGAGGTTCTTACAGCCATTTAAAAAACACGTCATTAATCACAAAGGGTGAAATTCTGTGCAGAGGGCCTGCAAAAAGTCCAATTTACCTCCTTTCCCAAATTTGTTTCTGCATGTATAGAAGTGCTTTCCTGAATCAGGTCCCAAGAGCCTGATTGCTCAGCACCTTGCACTGTGACCTTTTAGGAGTTGAGGTCATTCAGCACTTTGCAGAATTGGGGCAATAAATGACACAAATTAGCTGCATGCAGTTTTCACTCTAAGTGGAGTAGCCATTTGTCCATAACAGTGCATTGAAACAAGCCAGTGTCTTTTTAAAATCTCTTACCAATGAAGTTTCATTGTACCTAAGTTCACTAGAAACTGCCTGTGCTGTTTGAAATTGTACAGAATTTTTACAAATGACATTACTGGAATGTTTAAAAACAAATATTGGTTTTATTTTTCACATAGGACATCTTAATGTTATTTTTAGCACTGTGTAAATAGATTTTTTTGGTTTGTTGGCATTTTTAAATTTTTTTAGTTTGGACAAAAATGTTTTGTCTTGGTAAAATAGTTTGTTTAGACTTTTAAATGTTTTTGGATTAAGTAAAATTTAAAGGAAATTTTGAAATGGAAAGTCGTTGCAAACCAAAATTTAAACATTTTGTTAAGAAAGTGTCAAAACAAATTTTCAGTGTTGTTTTTTTTGGGGGGGGGGGTAGAGGGGAGAGTAGGGTTGAAACTAAAAACTTGGCAAAATTGGCACAAATTGGTGAAATGTTTCAGTGTTGCCAAACCTACCGTACTTTTTTTGCTGAAAAAATTTTCAGCTGAAAAATTTCTCCCAGCTCTAGCCATTCCTTAACCGATTGCTCATGCATTTAAGAAACAAAAGATCCCATCCTTGACAAAGGCACACTGTTTCTGGGCATTGGTTGCATTTTAAGAGCTAAAACTGTTGTCCCTGCTCAGCTGTGTGAAAACTCTTATGTTTGATCTGCAGGATGGTGTTCTGCTCTCGCGATGGGATCTCTCACCTCAAAAAAGGGAAGGAGGCTGTGGTATTTGTGAAATGCGCTGATAAGCCCAACAACACAGACACAGGGTAAGAGCTCTACTGCAACATCATAATGCCACACAGACAAATCAATGAATGTAGAACATTACTTTAAGGATGTTCTCAGTATTGGCTGAAACCAGGCAGTGCCGAAAGTCTTGTGAGAAAACAGTCTCATGAGATTGCCACATTGACTTCCGTGGTAACGCTGGTCAGTGAGCTTTGGGGAAGCATCTGAACTTTGCCAAGGTTATCGAAACTCAAGTGACTGAATATTTGGTCCTGGTTCTCTGCTACCCTGTCTAGTCATAGACCCTTGTGCAAAGGGAGGGCATAGGGGGTGTAAAGCCCTACCAGGCTTACATCCACGCTTTGCACAGGAGGGGCCAAGTAGGGTATAAGGTGATGCCTTCTAACTCAGCAGGAAACAAGCATACTTTTGTCTTCAGGACCATTTGCGGTTTCTTTTAAAACACGTCCATCTTCGTTTGGGCTTTACAGCTAGGTTTCAGACTGTCAGTGGTGGGGCAGTATTTGAGACAGTCGCTAGTTTTAGGTCTTATGGGTGCACCTGCCTATTTAGGTCTCAGTTCTCCATAGTGATGCACTAGACCCTCGCTCCAAGGCTAAGTCCCACTGAAGTCGTGCGAACTGCTGGCGCTCAGCACTCCTATAAAAATCAGGTGTGTGTAATAATTAGTGACCAACAACCATCAAAGAGTTGAGCAGCTAACGTATTGTCATACAAAACAATTGTTTAGACTTTGAAAAAATCCCACAAATAAGGCTAATGTAGGTTATAAACTGCTCCTATTTCTCTTTTAGAGACCAGTCAAGACCTTAAAGGAAGATCAGCTCTTGAATTTTCTGAAGAATGAAGTGGATGAAACAATTCTGCTTTGGATGGAAAAATAATCCCCATTATGTTGGGTGTTGAGAACTGAATGTATTGAAATATTTAGCAGCTGTAATACTGCTGGCCTTTTAGTCTGCTATTCCTAGTTATTCTAGTAGACTCTTTTGTACGGAGTC
Source organism: Platysternon megacephalum (assembly GCA_003942145.1). NCBI lineage: Eukaryota > Metazoa > Chordata > Testudines > Platysternidae > Platysternon > Platysternon megacephalum. The sequence continues at coordinate 2,582,939 of QXTE01000214.1, forward strand.
TCAGAACACACAAAGTGGTTACTTAACTATAAAGAACATATTAGCCAAGTAGCTTAAAATACATCTACAGAAAGTGTAACATCTTGATTACCGGGAAGAATTAAGAGTTATTTTGCCTCAAAATACCACCTTGTAACAAGGTTTCTTGATATAATGTATAATGTACTGTATAGCAAATTCTTAGTATTTATTGAAAAGTCTCATTTCTGGGCCTGTATTTTGGCTTTTTAAACTTGATTTGTTACTTTTAAAGATTTTTCTAAAACTGGACAGATGTCTGTTTTTGTGGTTGGGCAACATCCATTCAGCTAATTAATGAGTTTAAAGACCCTTCGCTGACCCTCGCTCAAGGTGGTCAAATATATATTTAGCATTCGGGAAAGCATACACCTGCTCTTGTTAAGGCTGGTACTCAAAAGATGCCCAAGACTGAATGAATATGGAAAGAGAAAATTCTGGATAATAATGCATTGTACTTGAGGTAAACTCCAGTGCTATGAGTACTGATTTATCCTTAGGTATGACCTGTTAATCTCTACTCTGTTAAATAGTTCATCCTGCAATAAATTTCCAATCATAGGAGATGCTAGCATTTTCATTGTCCTATGATGATATTTTAACATTAATGGGTAACATCTTTTTCAAATAAAGCCATCTAAACTCTGACATTGCTCTAGGTTAGGGGCTTCAAAAGAAACAACAAACTGGAAACTGCAGGAAATTTATTTTCATCACCTGTTTACAACACCAATGCAAAATGAGGTGAAAACCAGGCCATTCTGCTTTGACACTTGAGTTTCAGTCATTCGAGCCACAGCTGTGCTAGCCTTGTATTCTCCTGTATTTTCCAGACATGAAAATGGACAGGCTGTATGATCATCCTTCCCTTTGCTGATATTCTTGTTTCCAAAGACTACTCTCTATTTATTTCTTGCCTATGACATAGGGGTAGAATTTCAGTAAGGTGCAGGATCTAGGCCATTCAAGGAGCTGAGTTTATTGTTCACAAAACACAATGCTCTGAGATCACTTGAATTAAAAGTGCCACAAACAAATACACAAGTACTGTAAAACTGAAGGGTTGGGTTTTTTTTATAATAAATAATGTATATTTATTCGAATGCCATGAAAAGTTCAGTAGCCTTCTTTTATTAAACCATAAATCAAAAATTGGGGAGGAAATACGAGCTAGAATATGATTACATATCCGTTTTTTGTAATCCTTGCATTTATTACAAAGCATATGGTGAAGGTAGCATTTATGCTAAGTCATCCAGAACAAAAAACGACGCCTGTCTGTATGTTATTTTTCAATCAACGTACCATTAGCAGATCAGGTGAACAAAGAGCTAACCCAGTGCAATATGTTGGAATTCCAACAACTCAAAAGGTGCTAAAAATGTGATGTCTTAACCCAATGAATTATGGCTGAGAGAGGATGAGAGTGTTGCTTGGGTATTGGATCATGTCACTCAAGACCTCTAAAAGTGATAAAACAAAGTGATTCATGTTTCCGGTTGACATTGCTTTTACTTGCATTTTCCTGAAAGATGAGCTCTTTGGAAAGAAGACATGTGAGGACATGTATACTTTTAATACAGGATCTAATAAAACACCTACAGCACTTGAATGCCCAATGGTGAAAGGTTTCTATACATGTGGACACATGATTTAGCTTGAAATGTTATTTATTACCTGTAAATATATATATTTTATGTGTGTAAAGGTAGTTTGTATATATTGCTGAGATTATCAAGACTATCTCCATTTATACAGTTGTGTGCTATTAATCGTATATATAGCTTTCAAAAAGCTACTTAACCATGCTTATGAAATAATGCAGTGTAATATGCATTTTCTAAAGAAAGCATCTCAATTTTGTACAGAATGGAAACCTGAGGTTTTAATAAAATTGTCAAATTAATTCCCTAGTTAGACTATTTTTGTTTTGCAGAAATAAGCATTGAAACATTAGTGGTATTTTAAAACTGACAAAATTTGCTGGACTCTGGGGACAGATAGAGGGAGACATTTTCAAAAGTGACTAGTGATTTTCAGTGCTTTCAGTTTTGGTTGTCCTGCTTGAGATGCCTTAAAGGGGCCTGATTTTAACAAAATGGCGGAACAAATCAGACCCTTCTAAGATACTTCAAGGTTGGCACCCCCAAATCAAGGCACCTCAAATTACTAACCACTCCTGAAAATCTTGGCCCCAAGGAAAAAAGTAGTTAATCGAATGTTGGGCCTTCCAAACTTGACACTGTCCATTTCTATAATGTTGAAAGTCTTGTTTCTTTTTTTTGCATATGGCATAATTACATTTCTAGGGCTACCAAACACATGACTAGAAACTTGCTCATGGCTGAGGTGTGCTTGGTGCAGCCAGAGGGATGGGTGGCTGAGTGGAGGACAAAGATAGATATAATCCACTTCACATATGTATCACTACCCCCTGCTCTTGGGGTCATTCTGCACCATAATAATTCACCCGGCACAAGCTAGAGCAGTCCACAGGCTGCTGTAATTTATGACCTATCGTACCACAATAGACAGGGATAGCTAGAAAGCAGAGGAGCCCTGGCCACACTTGCCAAGTGAAGACAGAAGGGGTGATCTAGGAGCCATTAAAGCAGCCCTGGTTTAGCTGAGGCTCTCCTTGCACAGGGCCAGGCTTGAGTGACCGCTGAGCTGGGACACTGGTGGGGAATGAAGCTAGGCTTATGGCTGTAGAGGTAGGTGAACTTTTCCACAAATAGTTTATTAAATGAAAAATGCACTTTTGGTGCAACTGACGCTATTTGTGAATTCAGGTCAAATTCAGGCCTTGTCTACACCTGCAAGTTGGAGCACATTAAATCAGCCCTGGGCGCCCTAACTCCTGAGGTGTCCACACTGGCAAGGCACGTAGAGCGCCCAGACTCCGCGTCTGGAGCGCTCCTGGTAATCCACCTCCGCGAGTGGAGTAACGCTTGCTGTGCCCCGGCTGGAGCGCCGCGGCGCCAGTGTGGACGCCCTGGTCTGTTAATGCCTCTGATCGGCCTCCAGAAGTGTCCCACAATGCCTGTTCTAGCCACTCTGGTCATCACTTTGAACGCTACTGCCCTGCCCCCAGGTGGCCAACCGTCAGACCCGCCCTTTAAATTCTCTGGGAATTTTGAAATTCCCCTTCCTGTTTGCTCAGCCAGGCGTGGAGTGCTCTCAGCACATCTTTCCAGGTGACCATGCCTCCACGCGCCAGGCGAGCCCCAGTATGGAGCAATGGTGAGGTGCTGAACCTCATCAGTGGGGAGGAAGCTGTCCAGTCCCAGCTGCGCTCCAGCTGTAGGAATTACAATACCTACGGGCAGATATCAAGGGACATGATGGAAAGGGGCCATGACCGGGACGCACGGCAGTGCAGGGTTAAAGTGAAGGAGCTGCGAAACACCTACCACAAAGCACAGGAGGCAAACTGCCACTCCGGTGCTGCCCCCGCGACCTGCCGTTTCTACAAAGAGCTGGACACGATACTTGGGGGCGACCCCACCTCCCCTCCGAAGAGCACCATGGACACTTCAGAGGCCGTGGCAGCCCAGAGTGCAACAAGGCAGGAGGAGGAAAGTGGGAGCGAGGGTCCTGAGGAGGAGGGCGGCCCAGAGCCAGAGTACAGCTCGGCATCCCTAGACGCATGCATCCAGGAGCTGTTTTCAAGCCAGGAGGAAGGTAGCCAGTTGCAGCGGCCAGTGCTTGGGGAAGAACAAACAGCAGAGGAGGTGCCCGGTAAGCGGCTTTTATTTTGAGAAGGGAGTTGTTCGGTGCGGGCTGTTGGGGCGAGGAGGGTTGCAGAAAGAAAGGTTAGGGCTGCATGCATGCCTAGATGCGGAATAGGGCGTTGATGTGCTCTGTCACGTTGATGTGCTCTGTCACGTCGCGGCCTCAGTGATCTCATCGAAGGTCTCAGTCAGAACTTGGGCAATGCGCTTGCGCAGGTTCCTTGGGAGAGCTACTGTGCTCCTTGTCCCAGCCGGGCTAACACGTCCGCGCCACTGTGCCGTGAGGGGCGGGGGGACCATTGCTGCACACAGGCAAGCCGCATATGGGCCAGGGCGGAAGCCGCATTCTAGTAAAAGACCCTCCCTTGCTTCCCAGGTCGCCCTCAGCAGCGAGATATCTTCCAGGACTAACTCATCCTGTGGAAAATGTGGGGAGAGTGTTCAGTATAGGGGCCCCCTGCAGCTGTTGGCTCTCCCCAAGGCACAGAACCCCAGAGGACAGTATGGCCCTGAAACAATCAGTCCCCCTTACCCCTGAGCTTACTCACCATTTTGGGGCTCTTATGGGTTATGTGCGCTCTCCTTGGGACAGGCTGTTTGTGCTATTGTGTACACTGTGCTTGTCTTTAAGTGCGGGGGAATCATTGCTCTGTCTGGTGTGAACAATGCTGCCTTTAAGTGTTGCATTTTGGCTTTACAGATGCAACCTTGAGATCCCAGCCGTCCTTGTTATCAACGGCCGAAAGACTGCAAAGAATCAGGAAGTCATGCAGCAGTCCCTTACTGAAAATCAAAAAGTGCAGGAGTGGTGGGAGACTGAAAGGAGGCTCTGCCAGCAGAGTGCGGATCACTGGCAACAAGCCACGGAGCGGCTGCTAAGCATCATGGAGCGCTAAGCGGACTTGATACGGGCGCTCATAGCACTGCAGATGGAGCAGATCTGCGCCCACCCCTCCCCTCCCAGCCCTTGTCCCAAAACTCTTTCCCTTGTGCCCCCTGTCACTGCCAACCCACTTTCCCCAATATCCGGTTTCTTATCGCCACCAGCTGCCTCCAACCCTGTAGCTTCACCACCCATCCCTGCAAACTACGACCCTGACCCACTGCACTCAACCCCCATCACCATGCGATATAGCCATCCTGAAGTGCAGCACTCATTTTGCGGCACTCCAGCCAGGAAGGCTGAATATGATAACAGGACATACGCAAATCTGTGATTGTCCCATTCCCCACCCTGCCCCCTTCCCTCCTCCCACACAGCACAGATGTGTCATACCATGTGTGTTTCCCCTGCAGTTCTGTTCTTTTCAATAAATGAATTTTTTGGTTTTGGAAACATTCTTTATTGCATTAAGTAAAAGATACCGTACCCCAGGAGCAAACACAGATTCCTACTAGCATTGGAACCACTGCACTTCACTCCCGTGCAGGGTACCAAACATTACTGGTGGCTTTCAGCGTCGAATTGCTCCCTCAAGGCATCCCTAATCCTTACAGCCCCGCGTTGGGCCCCTCTACTAGCCCTGCTCTCTGGCTGTGCAAATTCAGCCTCCAGGCATTGAACCTCCGTGGTCCAGGCCTGAGTGAAGCTTTCACCCTTCCCTTCACTAATGTTATGGCGGGTACAGCACGCGGCTATAACTGTGGGGATGTTGTCATCAGTCAGGTCCAGCTTCCCATACAGAGAGCACCAGTGGCCCTTTAAATGGACAAAAGCACACTCAACTGTCATTCTGCACCGACTCAGCCTGTTGTTGAACCGTTCCTTGCTGCTGTCAAGGCACCCTGTGTAGGGTTTCATGAGCCACGGCATTAAAGGGTAAGCGGGGTCTCCAAGGATTACAATGGGCATTTCGACTTCACCTACAGTGATCTTCTGGTCCGGGAAGAAAGTCCCAGCCTCCAGCTTCCTGAACAGGCCAGTGTTCCGAAAGATGCGTGCATCATGCACCTTTCTAGGCCAGCCTGTGTTAATGTCTGTGAAATGCCCACGGTGATCCACAAGCGCCNTCTTTCCAGGCCAGCCTGTGTTAATGTCTGTGAAATGCCCATGGTGATCCACAAGCGCCTGGAGATCCATAGAGAAATACCCCTTCCGATTAACGTACTCGGAGGCTAGGTGGGCTGGTGCCAGAATTGGAATATGCGTCCCATCTATTGNCGTCACGGTTCTTCTAAGCAGGATGCGATTAATGACCCTGCACACTTGCATCAACATGATTCCAACGGTCGACTTTCCCACTCCAAACTGGTTAGTGACCGATCGGTAGCTGTCTGGAGTTGCCAGCTTCCAGATTGCAATAGCCACCTGCTTCTCCACCAGCAGGGCACCTCTCAATCTCATGTCCTTGTGCTGCAGAGTGGGGGCGAGCTCAGCACACCATGAAAGTGGCTTTTCTCATCCGAAAGTTCTGCAGCCACTGCTCATCATCCCAGACTCGCATGACAATGTGATCCCACCACTCAGTGCTTGTTTCCCAAGCCCAAAAGCAGCGTTCCACGGTGGTGAGCATGTCTGTGAATGCCACAAGCAATCTCATGTCGTATGCGTTACGCGAGTTGACATCATCGTCGGACTCCTCACTGTCACTTTGTAGCATAAGGAGTAACTCGACTGCAATTCGTGACATGCTGGTGAGACCCATCAGCATATTCCTCAGCACTTCAGGATCCATTCCCACAGACTGAAAGGGAAGACAGAGCGCGCAGTACAAAAACGGTTGAAAGATGGCGCCAAATGTGGACGGAAGCACAGGGATTGCTGGGATGCGAAGCGATGCATCATGGGGCATTGGGACAGGATGCAGGATGCCCTGCGCCCTCCCTACCCCTTCCCACAAGCCACAGCGCCAGAATGGGAAGAGGTGCTCTGTGGGATAGCTGCCCATAATGCATCGCTCCAAACGCCACTGCAAGTGCTGCGAATGTAGCCACGCCAGTGCGCTTGCAGCTGACAATGTGAACACATGGCAGGGCTTTCCCCGCTGCGGTCTCCGAGGGCTGGTTTAACATCTGCAAGTGTAGCCAAGCCCTCAGTGAATAGTTTCAGCCACATGCACAAGGGGAAAAAAATCAAAAGTTTAAATCAATGTCAACTTTCCATTTTGAAACAATATTTCATTCTGAAATTTAGCAAGATTTGTTTAAAAAAATTAAGGGCGAAAATCCCCTGAAAATATGACAACTCTCCACAACAAAACTTCAAGTCGAACAAAATGTTTTGTTCAAACCAAAACTATATATTTTTTCAGTTTGGCCAGTGAAGTGAAAAAACAATTATTCTCTCAGCTCTAGATGGATGGTCAGAGGCACAAATTTAGGAACCAGGTCTGGAGTCCTGAGATGAGCCATAAGAGAGGTTTGATTTGAGGGATGGGATAAAGCTGACCTCACTCTTATTGTAGCTGACCCAGTTCTCCTTTCTTTATATGGGAGAGGCTGCGTGGGCTGTTCTTATTGAACTTTTGCCATTTCATAGGCCATTTCACGTCTCCCTAATCATAGAATCTAGAAGATTTGGGTTGGAAGAGACCTCAGGAGGTCATCTAGTCCAACCCCCTACTCAAAGCAGGACCAACCCCAACTAATCCCACAGCAATGCTTATCTGGCCCTGTAATGCTCTCCAGAATGTTGCAAGAAGGAAAGGAGACAAGAGATTTCCAAAGAAAAGGGTGGAAGGGAAGATGAGAGAGCGTGGGTCAGCTGGGAAAGTGAAATGGGAGGTAGAGGGGGGGCAGGGGAGAAGGAGCATTTGATGTGAATATAGGATGCAAGAGGAAGTGGTGACCTCAACATTTTTGTTGTAGTCCCTCTGTTGGATGTTTGTTTTTCCACCAGCACTAAGAGAATCTCACAAAATAAGAGCCAGGGGAGATTCTCCTGCCCATGTGTCATACTTCTCCTCCCCCGCATTGAAGGAACCCAGAGCTGCAGGCTTTCACTATAATTATATGAAGTCTCACAATATTTGGTGTAGTCTTAAAGCACCCAGGTCCTGGAGTCATGGATTAAGTGAGTCCCTGATACCAAAATTAGTATGTAGCCCTCAGTGTTGCAGAGAAAAGCTCGTGAACGTGACACTGAAAGACTCAAAATCCCAGACCCACAATTTTTTTTAAAATGCACAATTTTAAGCCAATTTCATGAATTTTTGAGGTTCTCACTCTTGATTTCTGAATGTTTGGGACAGGCAATACTGAGAATTGAAATACCAGGAAAACCACAGGGCCAATTCTGCCCTCTGATCCTATCCCTCTAGCATCTGAGCACTTCACTGTAGCACGAGTGGAAATGGATTTCAACCAACTTGGAGAAATAGTAGACAAGGTCCCACTGAGAGACCAATTAGAAAGAAAAGGAGTCAAAGGGGGCTGGCAGTTCCTAAAAGATGTAATACTAGAGGCTCAAAAATCAAGCTATTCCGATGCAGAAGAAAGATAAGAGCCGCCACAGGAGACCAGTGGGGCTGCACGAGGAGCTTTTTAGCTGTTTAAAACCCCAAAGGGATACATACAGGAAATGGAAGGAGGGACATGTCACTAAATGGTTCCTTGTCTAGTTGGCAGCCGGTATCAAGTGGAGTGCCCCAAGGGTCGGTGCTGGGGCCGGTTTTATTCAATATCTTCATTAACGATCTGGAAGATGGTGTGGACTGCACCCTTAGCAAGTTTGCAGATGACACTAAACTGGGAGGAGTGGTTGATACGCTGGAGGGTAGGGATAGGATACAGAGGGACCTAGACAAATTAGAGGATTGGGCCAAAAGAAATATGATGAGGTTCAACAAGGACAAGTGCAGAGTCCTGCATTTAGGACGAAAGAATCCCATGCACTGCTATAGACTAGGGACCGAATGGCTGGGCAGCAGTTCTGCAGAAAAGGACCTAGGGGTTACGGTGGACGAAAAGCTGAATATGAGTCAACAGTGTGCCCTTGTTGCCAAGAAGGCTAATGGCATTTTGGGTTGTATAAGTAGGGGCATTTCCAGCAGATCGAGGGATGTGATCATTCCCCTCTACTCAGCACTGGTGAGGCCTCATTTGGAGTACTGTGTCCAGTTTTGGGCCCCACACTACAAGAAGGATGTGGATAAATTGGAGAGAGTCCAGCGGAGGGCAACAAAAATGATTAGGGGGCTGGAGCACATGACTTACGAGGAGAGGCTGAGGGAACTGGGATTGTTTAGTCTGCAGAAGAGAAGAATGAGGGGCGATTTGATAGCTGCTTTCAACTACCTGAAAGGGGGTTCCAAAGAGGATGGATCTAGACTGTTCTCAGTGATAGAAGATGACAGAACAAGGAGTAATGGTCTCAAGTTGCAGAGGGGGAGGTTTAGGTTGGACATTAGGAAAAACTTTTTCACTAGTAGGGTGGTGAAGAACTGGAATGGGTTACCTAGGGAGGTAGTGGAATCTCCTTCCTTAGAGGTTTTTAAGGTCAGGCTTGACAAAGCCCTGGCTGGGCTGATTTAGTTGGGTTTGGTCCTGCTTTGAGCAGGGGGTTGGACTAGATGACCTCCTGAGGTCCCTTCCAACCCTGAGATTCTATGATTCTATNAGAACATGTCAGAGATCTTGTGACTAATTTGAATGAATTCAAATCAGCGGGGCCTGATGCTAATTCACCAAAGGATACTGAAGGAATTAGCTGTAGAAATCTCAGAGCGACTGGCAATAATATTTGCAAACTCATGGATGACAGGAAAAGTTCCAGAAGACTGGAGAAGGGCTAACGTAGTGATCATCTTTACAAAGGGGCAAAAAGGAGAAAAAAAGCAACATATAAAATAGTCAATTTGCAAATACCTGGGAGGATGAAGGGGTAATCACTAGCAGCCAAGAATTTACCAAGAACAAGTCGTGCCAAACCAGCCTGATTTCCTTCTTTGACAGGGTAACCAGTTTGGTGGATGGGGGAGTGCAGTGGATGTAATATACCTGGACTTGAGCAAGGCTTTTGACACAGTCCCACATGACAGTCTTATAAGTAAGCTGGAGAAATGCAGGCTCGGTAGAACTATCATTAAGTGGATACATAATTGGTTTTGTGAAATACTGCAGGCATTCTGCTGCTCTGCTGAACGGTATTGTTTCTGTAGACATGGATGCCATCCAAAAATGTGGTCCAAATGTATTTTTAATCAAAAGAAAGACTGAAGAATGAAGATTAAATAAAATATTTATGCTTTTACATTTTAAATAGAGACAACTCTCCGAGGCTTTAGATGCCCTAACATCATTAACTAACTAAACTAAACCTCAGCAGCATTAAAAATCATCACTGCTACAGGAACTCAGCCAGCCACCTACATCTTCATCCTCTAGGAAGCTCGCCCACAGCCCTCTTCCCAAAACCCTCCAAACAGATGCCTTTTGCAGCATGCCCAGAAAGTCACAAATAAATGAAGGCGGGATTTGAGTTCACAAGGTGCACAAAGGGAACATGGGAATGGGAAGTGGCAGGGGAGGGAGAATGACTTTTGGCAGGATGCAGTTCAGCAATGCACTCAAGAGCATGCTTAACTTTGAGAACGTGCTTCTCACTATTCAACAAAGCTCACTTCCCTGAACGGAGGTCTTAGTGCTTTTAAAGTTAACCCAGCTAGAATAATGTGTACAAATCAGGAGAGCAGATGTTCCAGGACTGGATATAAACTGTGTCAGCACCTTTAGATAATATTTTCCAAAAGTCAAAACTCTGTGTTCTTAGTCACAGTAACTTCTCATGTAACATGCAATTGTAACTTGACACCTTTTTCTTCCTTTACTCAGATTGACTCTGGATCAATTATCATCACTAGGGCCCTACCAAATTCACGGTCCATTCTGGTCAATTTCATGGCCATAGGATTTAAAAAATAATAAATTTAACGATTTCAGATATTTAAATCGGAAATTTCACAGTGTTGTAACCATGAGGTTCCTGACCCAAAAGGGAATCCTGGGAGGGTTTATGGTATTGCCACCCTTAATTCTGCACTGCTGCTGGTGGCAGTGCTGTCTTCAGAGTTGGGCTCCTAGCCAGCAGCTGCGGAACTACCTGCAGCTGGGGGAGGTTACCGAAGATGGGTCTGACATGGAGTGTCCCTTGCAGGGGAAGAGGAAGTCCCGTCCCTCCCCAGCCCAGCTGGGACTAGCATCTGGAGACTGACGCATGGTAAGAGCCCCCAGCGCTGCCCCTTCCCTACGCTAGCCAGATTTCATGGATGAGACCGGATTTCATGGTCCATGACACGTTTTTCATCGCTGTGAATTTGGTTGGGCCCTAACTATCACCAACCCACCAAATCAGACCTGTAGCTGAGCAGCGAGACAGCCTGGCTGGCATGTGTGTCCATTCTCAACAAGCCACAGGATGTCAGGAAGCAGCACCCCGCTAAAGATATTTACCCACAATTATCCTAGAACACGAAATGCTCTAAATAGGGGAGCTATGAAAACCACGAATGACGTTGCTTAATGACAACCTTATTTCTACAAATGCAACCTGCCCAGAAGCTTCTAAAGAGATTTAACTAACTGGAAAGCATGAAAAAGGCTAACGCAGTCCTAGGGTGCATCAGGTGAGGTATTTCCCGTAGAGACAGGGAAGTGTTAGTACCATTGTATATGGCATGGGTGAGACCTCAGCTGGAATGCTGTGTGCAGTTCTGGCCTCCCAAAGATGAACTCAAACTGGAACTAGTGCAGAGAGGAGATACTAGGATGGAATGGAGGAATGGAGTACCTGGCTTAAGAAGCTTGGTTTGTTCATCTTAACCAAACAAAGGCTATGGGGAGATAGGATTGCTCTCTATAAATACATCAGGAGGATAAACAGCAGGGAGGGAGAGGAGGTAGTTACGGACCAATGCTGGCCCAAGAACAAACAGATATAAATTGGCCATCAACAAGTTTAGGCTTGAAATTAGATAAAGGTTTCTAACCATCAGAGGAGTGAAGTTGTTGAACAGCCTTCCAAGGGGAGCAGTGGGGGCAAAAAACCTAACTGGTTTCAAGACTGAACTTGATAAGTTTCTGGAGGGGATGGGATGAGGAGATGGGCCATATTTTAGGCAATCCGCAACTGCTATTGGCAAATATCTCCAATGGCCAGTGATGGGACACAGATGGGGAGAGCTCTGAGTTACTACAGAGAATTCTATCCCAAGTGTCTGGCTGGTGGGTCTTGTCCACGTGCTCAGGGTCTAATGATTGCCATATTTGGGGTCGGAAAGGAATTTCCCCCCAGGTCAGATCGTCAAAGACTTGGGGAGGGGGTTTCACCTTCCCCTGCAGCATGGTGCACAGGTCACTTGCTGGTTTGAACTGGGGAATAAATAGTCGATTCTCTGTAACTTGAAGTCTTTAAATCAAGATTTGAGGACTTCTGTAACTCAGCCAGAGGTTATGGATAAGACTCCAAGTTTGTGGATAAGACTTCGAGTTTCCGTTACTTTCCGTGACCTCCGTGACTTCTGCAGCGGCCCGTGCAGATGGCTTGGGAGCCGCCTGAGCAGCTCAGGCAACCCCTGGGTCAGTCGCACCAGCTGCTGCTGGAGCAGTATTGGGTCCCCCTGGCCCCCAGCAGCAGGAGTTTGGGTGTGTGGGGGCTCAGGGCCGGGGATTGGGGTGCAGGGTGGTGCTTACCTGGCAGCGGGGGGGGGGGTCCCCGGAAGGGCGACAGGAACTCCCCTCCCTCAGCTTCTAGCTCCACGTACTGGCTCCACTCGCAGGCACCACCCCCGCAGCTCCCATTGGCCAGTGAGAGCTGCAGAACCAGTGGAGGTAGCACATGGAGCTAGGAGCTGGAGGTTGCCGCTTCCCAGAAGCCAGGTAGGGAACCTGCCCCAGCCCCACCAATCCTCCACCCCCCCCCCCCAGCACCCAGGGTACCCCCCCTTGGGCTGCAACCCCCCCAAGCACCCAGGGTGCCCCCCAAGCACCTGCAACTCCCCCGAGCACCCGTGGCACCCCCGGGCCGCCCCCCCCCCCGCACCTCCAGGCTGCTCCCACCCCCTAGGGTTTAGTCAGGGGTATATAGTAAAAGTCACGGACAAGTCACGAGCCATGAATTTTTGTTTACTGCCCATGACCTGTCCATGACTTTTACTAAAAATACCCATGACTGAAATGTAGCCTTAGTTATGGGCCTACTACAGGAGTGGGTGGGTGAAGTTCTGCAGCCTGCGATGTGCAGAAGGTCAGACTAGATCAGTGGTTCCCAAACTTTAACAACCTGTGAACCCCTTGTGATGTTGCACTCCATAATGTCTCTTGTAAGGTATCATTACAAAGCTTATAATCTACTGAGTGTGGTCATCCAATTTGTATAAATGTACCACTCTTGTATCTGAAACTAGAAATATGAAATATAACTCTGAGGTCCTATTGTAATGATGCAAAGTGTGGGCCATTAATGGTGATTTGGAATCTTGATGGCTCCCATCAACCAGGACAATTGACTATAGATGGCTCTGTTTGCTTGTAAGCCTTCCTGTGAGTCAGGCTAGGAAGAATGGAGGCTCGGGGGTCTCACAGGACATGTGACCATGTCACCTGGTACTGGAATCCATCTTAAACCTGGTACTTTTCCATTTAGAAGGAGGGGTGGGGACCCAGAGAGACAAAAGATTCCCACCTTATGCCAAAGCTATAAAAGGGGGTGGACCAGAACAAAGGAGGTTGCAGTTGTGAGAAATCCCCTAGCTACCACCTGAGCTGGAACAAGGGCTGTACCAGGGAAAGGATTGGGCCCAGACTAGAAAGGAGTCTAGTCTGTGAAGGAAGCTTATTGGAACATCTCTAAGGGTGAGATTTCATCTGTAATCAGTTTCTTAATGTATTACGCTTAGATTTACATGTTTTTGTTTTATTTTGCTTGGTAATTTACTTTGTTCTGTTATTACTTGGAACCACTTAAATCCTACTTTTTATATTTAATAAAATCACTTTTTGCTTATAAATTAACCCAGAGTAAGTAAGTAATACCTGGGGGAGCAAACAGCTGTGCATATCTCTCTATCAGTGTTATAGAGTGTGGACAATTTATGAGTTTACCCTGTATAAGCTTTATACAGAGTAAAATAGATTTATTTGGGTTTGGATCCCACTGGAAACTGGGTACTTGGGTGCTACAGACAGGAGCACTTTCTAAGCTGTTTTCAGTTAAGTCTGCAGTTTTGGGGGGACGTGGTTCAGACCCTGGGTCTGTGTTGGAGCAGTCTGGCTCAACAAGGCAGAGTTCTGAAGTCCCAACCTGCCAGGGAAAATGGGCTCAGAATTAGTCTCAGCACATCAGGTGACAGTCCCAAGGGGGTCTCTGTGACCCAACCCGTCACACCCTTTTCACTAAAATGTCAAGTTTCGTGAACCCCCTCCTAAAAATGAATATTTCCAGGGATTTTCTCCTTTACCTGAGTATAAATTATAAAAGCAATGATCTTGGAAATTTGTGTTTATGACATGCTTATTCCACACTATTTATTAATTATTATTTATCATTACAGTATTTTTATTACATTATGAAAACGGCAACACTCTTCCAAGATCTCACTTCCGTAGCTTGTATCACATTGAATAAGCCTGTTATAAGACAAGGCTCCTATGTTTCATCAAGGAGTATCAGATATGAAGCCAACTCAAAGAGTTCCTCTTACACAAGCATTCAGGTCTTGAGCAGTCCAGGCAAACACCGCACATTACAACAAAGCTTAAACTTGTTCTTCATAATAATTTTAAAAACAACTCTAGCAGCCTATTTAATTTTAAAAACAGCAAAAAATATCAACCTCCCTTTCCATTTCTTATGAGGAGTCTTGAAGTTTAAATCTCCTCGGTGTGATAGAAATGCTTGCTTTGATCTGCTTAGCTCTTGGAAGTTCCCAAGGCTCTGGGCTGCTGACCCTGTGCTGCCCGGGATCCGTATGGAGAGCTCTGTTCGCCATTAGGGAATTTTTTCCCAAGAACCCCCTGTAACAGTTCACGAACCCCAGTTTGGGAACCACTGGACTAGATGATCCTGATGCTCACTTCCGGCCTTAAAGTCTAGGAGCCTATTTCAGAGCTAGTAATGAGCTATTTTTGAGCTAGAGAGAGCCCTGGAGAAATATTAAGAGAACCCATCCATTTTAAAAAGAAGCAATTTTAATTCTTTAGAGCTCCTAGATATTTTGAAGTATTTCCTTGTAACTTTCCCCAAAATTCCATCTCTACCCTACCAGTGAACATGTGAATTTCTATTAGGCTGGGAGGTGGGGGGATTCCTTACTGAGGGACTGATCCAAAGCCCACGGAGGTCAGTGGGAGTCTTTCCATTGATTTCAATGGATCAGGCCATAACAGACAGAACGATACCCCACTTTAACAGGAAAACTCAACTCACCCTTACCTATGGCAGAAAAAAGCAGGCAGCTACTGAATTTGCTTCTCTCGCTTACAGGTGTATTTTAGCCGACTCACTGCAGGAAGTGGCTGTGAATCATAGAATCTCAGGGTTGGAAGGGACCTCAGGAGGTCATCTAGTCCAACCCCCTGCTCAAAGCAGGACCAATCCCCAGACAGATTTTTGGCCCAATCCCTAAATGGCCCCCTCAAGGATTGAACTCACAACCCTGGGTTTAAATGCTGTGGGACAGCCACCCCTTAGGGCCTAGATTCACAAATGTATTTAGGCACCAAGCTCCCATTCAGAGGCCATGGAGCTAGGGACTACCTGGGCCGTGGACTGATCACTTTTTGGCCAGGTCAAACCTGAGTGGCATTACAACCCCATGTGCCAAGTTGCAATGCCACTCACTCAGATTTGGAAGGGGTGGGTGTAGGGGGAGGGGTCAGGCTGATGGTGGGGGGGGATGCCTGAGAGGGGGAAGAGGAGGGTCAGGCGGGGGGAGAAAATCTATAATGACCCCCTTTAAATGGTGCTCCGCAGCCCCCAGTCCCATTTAAAGTCAAGGAAGTTAACTTTAAACACATGCTTAAGTTCCACTGACTTCAATGGTATTTAAGCCCACACTTAAACCTATGCTTAAGTGCTTTGCGAGATGGGGCCATATTGTGGTGAATTTTATTAAAAATTGCAAAGCAAATAAATATAAATAAATCCTAAGGAAAAGTGATGAGTCAAACTATTGTATAAAGATCATCCACATTACACAATAACAGAGTAAGATACACATCAGATAGAAATACAGAATAAATGAGTAGAGGCTACATTTGCAGTTGGTTAATTATTAGGTGTGTGAAATGTAAGTATGGTAAAGTAGAGAAGGAGTGTTTTGGATGAAATATTTTGCTAAGGCAGAACACCCACCCACATATTTTGGAATTTAATCAAAATTATTGTTTATATATGCACTAATTTAAAAAAAAAATATTTAGAGGCCAGACACAAAATTAAGCCAGATTTCCTCATTAATTTTGGCAAAGTTCTGCCTGCAGTTTCATAGAATCATAGAATCATAGAATATCAGGGTTGGAAGGGACCTCAGGAGGTCATCTAGTCCAACCCCCTGCTCAAAGCAGGACCTAATCCCAACTAAATCATCACACCCAGGGCTTTGTCAAGCCTGACCTTAAAAACCTCTAAGGAAGGAGATTCCACCACCTCCCTAGGTAACCCATTCCAGTGCTTCACCACCCTCCTAGTGAAAAAGTTTTTCCTAATATCCAATCTAAACCTCCCCCACTGCAACTTGAGACCATTACTCCTTGTTCTGTCATCTGGTACCACTGTGAACAGTCTAGATCCATCCTCTTTGGAACCCCCTTTCAGGTAGTTGAAAGCAGCTATCAAATCCCCCCTCATTCTTCTCTTCTGCAGACTAAACAATCCCAGTTCCCTCAGCCTCTCCTCATAACTCATGTGCTCCAGCCCCCTAATCATTTTTGTTGCCCTCCGCTGGACTCTTTCCAATTTTTCCGCATCCTTCTTGTAGTGTGGGGCCCAAAACTGGACACAGTACTCCAGGTGAGGCCTCACCAATGTTGAATAGAGGGGAACGATCACGTCCCTCGATCTGCTGGCAATGCCCCTACTTATACAGCCCAAAATGCCGTTAGCCTTCTTGGCAACAAGGGCACACTGTCGACTCATATCCAGCTTCTCGTCCACCGTAACCCCGTTTAAAGGAGTTTGGCTTATTTTCTTTGCCTGGCAATCTTAATTTCTTTGAAAAAGGGGACACAGGCCAAAGCTGGGCCCAGGAAAAGCATGGCCCCATATCAATCCTATTTTAAGTTTTCAGAGCAGAGAGAAGTCATGGAATATGGTGGATGTAAAAATGTAAGCACAATGACTTGCTCAGGACTTGGGAGATGGCTTGCTTTTTTTTGTTTCTCTTTTTAACTTCAGCACCTTAAAAGACCCACTGACACCTCATGAAGAACTTTGAAAAGATTTTACATAACATTTTTATATATTAATCATTTCAATTTAAATTTGAAAAGAGGGAGACTTTTTTGAAGCTGGCATTTAAAGAAGCTATGCACCCAAATCCCACTGAAATTCAATAAAAGTTGAGGGCCTGCTCTTTTGAAAACCCCACTCTGAATTTCCACGATGTGCTTCAGAACTGTTAGGTGATACTCCTTTCTCACCAAGGTTTAACTAGTGTGGTGCACACCCTCATGTCCAATATAGGATGACTACTATGTGAAAAAATTCCTCCTTTTTCATTATATTTTTGTTGTCTGAGCAAATAGGAGAGACCTTGTAGTCAGAATCTTTTCTGCATTATTGGATGGCATATTCAGCAACTTTGACACAATGAATGTCCTGTGGTTTTCTTGTCTGACATCTTACTTAATGCTATTAAGTGTAACACATTTTTCCCTGTATAGATGTATGCAGCTATTATTGGGTCATGTCTCTTATCTAACTAACCATCATGCATTAATATCAGGGTTAGATACTTTTAGTTCTTCCTTGAATTTTTCCTCTCTTCCTTCATTTTTACCACCTAGAAATGGGCTTGTGAGATAGGCTATGTTCCTCCAGACAGATTCAGAGTGCTTCAATTGTTCCTTTAAATCACTCAATGTGTGCTACATTGAAGGTAAGGTTGTTTGCAGAACAGAAGATTGCAACTTGTTCATCAAGTACATGTCTACCTTTCCGTTGTTTTCATGGTCTCATTGCAGATTGGTTGTTGCCATTTTTTGGATGTTGAAGATGAATGGACTGTTTCCAAATGAAAATGATATGGAAGAGCAACTAGATGGCCTGGAACAGGGATTTAAGTCATCATGGCTTTATTAGATGATGATTGAAAATGTCTCACTGACAGCATACTAGTCATCAGACTTATCGGTATTCTGCTCCTTCCATTTCAATGGACAAGGCTTCATTCAATGGCACATTTGATCTTGAAGAACCCAAAGAAATCAATTTTCTACATAAATCCTTTGCATATCATTGCTTAAATACATTTCACTTCAGAGGAATTATCTACTTTCATTTCTCCAGTCCCTTTGAGTTTGTCTCCTACCACTTCCTTCAGTGTCAGCTATGTTGGGTCTCAAGTTCACACACCAAGTGTCAGTGATCACCCATTTGCAGTATTTATTAATCACACATTTGAGGTATTTATCAGCAGCTTTTACAGACAGAAGGAGGGAAAAAAGCCTCCTAGTGAATTCAACATTCTGAAGATTGAAACCTAAACATAAGCTAGTCATCTTCAAATATAACCAGGATATCACATGTCCTACTCACTTTCTAGAGGCGATTCCACAGTCTAGCCAATCAAGTCCTATTTATCACTTTATGACTCCACCCACTCTCCTCTCCAACTACCCATGACAGTTCATACCACCTACCAGCCACACCCTTCTCTCCAATCACCAGCGTCTCCAACCATTCCCCTTCCCCTCTAGGCTTCCAGAACCGTCTCATTTCCTCACAGGCCTGAAAGGAATAACAAGAACCTCAGTGGTCTCATCCTCTCCTGTTTAACTTTTCAGAATGAAGTTTTCATTCACAAACTGAAATCCTTGTTTCATTCACAAACTGAAATCTGAGCTAACTGTTTCTAGCCTCGGAAACTTTTCATCTCTTCGCTGAAGTTCATTGTAAACACTACAGAACAACTTGGGAACTAAAAATTGAACAGACCTGGAAAAATCCTAAAATATCTTTAAAAAAATACAAAATACGATGTTGTTTTCTGTTCTGGAAAAAAGAGAAAAAACAGGCAGAGGGCAAGAGGTCATTTCACAACCCTGATTGCAACTGTGAGTGAGCCATCCTAAAAGACAACCTGTTAAGTAAAGGCTGGGAGGTGGTGAAACACACTGGCTCTTACCCACAGTACAGAGCACTCTGGCAGGTATAAATAGAGGACAACCCTTATTAGAAATCAGGAAAGCTGGCACTCACTCTTTCTTCCCTCCCCATTCATTTGAGGGGAAATCTTGATTTATGGATTGCAGGCTCACAGCCTTTTGCTGGCCATCCTGTATGCAGGGACTAGCTTTACAGGTTTGCCCACTGCATCTCTACTGATTTTAGTATCATTATTATTTTCTACCAGCTTTGAACAAAACGATTGTCCAGGAGCACAGCACAACTGCTCCATGCCATGCAGCTTCCACATGAATCCCTTCTACTGCGCCAACTCGTGTGCTGTGCGCCTCTCCTTCTCCCACTTCCCTGCCAGGAGGGGTTAGAGGCCTTGGAGGGAATATCTACACTGCCATTAGACACCCGGGGCTGCCCTGTGCCAGCTGCCTCAGGTTTGTGGGGCTCGGGCTGCAGGGTTATTTAATAGCAGTCTACACATTCTGCTGCAGCCCGAGCTCTGGGACCCTCCCACCTTGCAGGGTCCTACAGCCTGGCCTCCAACCCGAGTGTTTACACTGCAATTGAACAGCCCCGTAGCTCTGCAAGCCCGAGTCAGCTGGCATGAGCCAGCCGTGGGTTTTTAATCACAGGATAGACTGAGGGGGCTAATGGAGTGACCCAGGAGCCTTTGGTTGGTTTTGAGGGACAGCATGGCTCCCTCCTATATTGTTCACATGAAGCAAACCAGGCTTTGAGTGGCCCTGTTATTTTCACCGGCAGGGTGTGGGGAGAGGAACAGCACCTCAGGCTGCTAGGTGTCATGCCCGACCCCACCAGATGTTAAACATGCAGTGGCTCTGCTCCCATCTCCAGAACGCACTGCAGCTCCTAGGCCACAGACAGCTGGGTGGCTGAGGGCCTTCTGGGAACCATGAGGAGATCCGGCACAGGACAGCAGTGAAGAAGCCCTGCAATGGTACAGCCAATACTAAACGATTTGACGGGGGAAAGCATTTACTGTAACTTTGGGGGGTGGGGGGAGAGCAGCATACATTGCATTTTGGGGGGGAGGGGGAGCATTTTAACCTTTTCGTAAAAATTTTAGATGACTTCTTCCAGTAGCCTGGTGGAACAGGGCTACTGCGCTGCATGGTACATTCCTATACATGTCTGAGGTCCCCATTTCTGCCAGCCTCAAATGTTCAAAATCAATGAGTCAGCTGCCTGCCTCCCCCCCCCCTCCGCCCTCATGACATTTTTAAGTAGTAATACATTGTTGTTTGCTTCTAGTTCCAGAGCCTTTCGGATGCCAGCAGGAGGGAGGCAGGGGCAGGGAGTGAGTGGAATTTTGATTCCAGGGCTTAATTTGTGATGAAAGAGGTGCTGGGGCTCAGGCAATGTTTTTACTTTCATAACTGACGCAGCAAGCCCAGAGGTGCCAGGGCTGTGAGCTGCCAAGCCTAGAGGTGCCGGGACTCAGCCCTGGCAAGCCCTGGCACAAATTAAGTACTGCTTGACTCCATCTTTCCAGTCCATTAGCCAGTGGAGCTGAGTGGCTGTAAAAGGGGATGCAATCTGCAACTGATATAGACCAGTAGCAGATTACATCCCACTGGATCAATGTGGGAGAACTGGGAAATGAACTCTCAGTGCCCCAACTCATTCCTTGCCCTCTCTGTGCCACCCCTGACTCAGGGGGGGTTGATAAATCACAAACTAGCCCTTTAACTTTCCAAGGCTGCAGCGTGGAGAGCAATTCCATTTCCAGGGGAGCTTTCACAAAACAGAGGGCATGGTCAGGGGCGTGCACAAGGGGGGAAGCAGGGGCACACTCCCCAATAATCAGTGAGGGCACAGAGCTCCTCCGGCCCTAGGGCTGAGGAGGAGGCAGAGAACGTGCCCCTCCAAAAGCAGTGAGATTTAAATTCCTGCACACGCCCCTGGGCATGGTAAATAGCAGAGAGAGGTATATGAAAGTGTACACCAACGAACCCCATTCAAGTCAACTCCCTAAAGAAAATGAAGGCTTCTGCTGCCTTAAGGAGAAATCTGTGGCTGGTTAGTGTGAAGCACTATTGATTTCTGAAAAAGAAATAATATAAACTTCCCTTACAAAAATAAATTAAGTTGTGCTGAAATACTGAGTTCCTTTTCCTACTTGATTTTCACTCGGGGATCGTCTCTCCTGACAGCTCACCATGATGTTAACTTTGAGAACTGCATTAAAACAATCCGACTGCTTCAGGGAAGAGAGGTTACTACCGGGCAAAGTCCTGCTGAGGCTGCAGGACTGTTACTCCCATGTGACTATTGCTAGCATGGGAACAAACATAAGGTCTGCCATTCGGAAGGACTCTGTGTACTTCTTTTTGCTATTTTATTTAAAGTGCACAGAGCCAGAAGTGCAGTGGATAGGCGTAAAGAGTAGACATCTTGAAAGACTGTTAGTCCTAGACTGAGTCGAGATCTGAGACTATTTTGTCTCCAAGAAAATACCAACGAGCATGGCTTGGAACTAGCACACTTAAAAAAACCACGATTATTATCTAGGTATTACATGGCACTTATCACCTGGCAGTCACTCATGGGTGGTGGCTTGAGAACACACCGTGAGGTAGGGGATATTAGTCATGCTCCTTTTCCCTCCCTAAGGGCTTCATACTTTCAGCCTAATTAAGTGCAGACGGGAGCCTGGTGGATCAAGGTGCAATGAAATTATGCCCTTAGGGGTCATAATGGGAAAGCAAGCACATGATCTAAGCTATAACAATTCATTAAGCAGGTATATTCCCAACTACACAGCCACCACAAACTAGAGTCCTGAGCCACAGATTAGCAAAGGCTGAGACCCTCAGTCCCTGGGTTGGAGCCCAGGTCCAGATCTTCAAAGGTATTTAGGCACCCAACTCCCATTGATAGAGGTGCCTAAATGCCTTTGAGAATGTGAGCCACAGTCCATTGGCACATGAGCTTTGGAGGTCCAGTGCACATCCTGAAGCTGCAGCTGGGCCCTTCCAGTGAGAGCCTGACTTCTTGATGCACCATCAACCAGACTGGTCCGCTAGACCTGTGATCAGCGCTATAAAGCAGAACAGGTAGTTAGACTACTCCCTGCTCATGCCTGGCGTTCCTCCATACGGGATTCTGAGCCTTCTAGACTGGCTCACTGAGGCCAACCCTGTGGGGGATGGCTCTCCCAGCCTTTCCCTGGCCCATGTGGGGTGCTCAGCTTCTAACTCCGGCCAAGGTGAGGAGAGCGGGGGGTGCTCACTCATGTTCCCAAGTGGGTAGGGATGGGGCACAGACAGGAGGGGAGCCCAAGCTCTAAAGCTAAATTGGTCTCATCATTCCGGGATGGGGACATGAGCGACAGATGCTTTCTAAGGGCTTTGGAATGCCTCGGTAGTCACAGCAATGTGACGTAAAATTAAGATCCTGAGGTTTCACGGCTTGCGCCTGAGTGGGAGGACTTTGCCAGCGTGTCTGTCTGCGTCAGGCTTGGAGAGGATGCCATGAGAAATGTCAATTGCTCCTGAGGCAAATCCAACTTTGCATGAGAGCCTAGAAATAGCTGGCAAAGAAAAAAAAATACTTCCAGAGCCAAATGATAGGTGCTGTAACGGGAAAGGAGCCACCAACTTTGGGAGCTAGATTATAGATTTGCCAATAGTCCCGAGTAAAGGCCAGTACATAGCTATGCTAGCCCAGCTGCAGGTCAGGGACTGAACTATGCCCTGGCTCCCGACGGGCAGTGATCTGTACCAAAGCTTTTCCCAGGTGCAGATTGCTGCCGGTGACCGGGCATATCCTATGCATGCACAGCTAATGCATTGTGTGGGTGAGGAGTCAAGGCTGCCCCCACTCCTCACCCACCTGTGCGGGACGGGGAGTAGCAGCCCTGCAGAGAGCACTCTCTCCTGGATTGTGACTCATGATACGGGTAGCCGGATAAGAGGGCACCCAACACCCTCCCTCTCCCCTGAGCGGGCGCACAGGGCAAGCCTCAGTCTTGTCCATAATTAGCAGCCATAGTGTGGAGTGCTGCTTGCTGCTATCCATGCTGGCAGGGGTGCAAAGCCTACACCCACTGGGGGGGCAGCCAGAGGCACCGCTCAGTGTGCTCCCCCTAAAGCCCTTGGAGACATCACCTGGGCACTTCAGCTGCTCCCGGCAAGCGTTCCAGAGAGGCTGCATTTGCAGAAGCCAGCAACAGCTGTCACAGAGCAAGTCAGAGAAAAGCTGCCTGTTACTACATGCTTAACAGGGTTAAGGGAGCTGCCTGGGGAGGGAATTGCACCACCTCCTCCTGCAGGGTGAGTTAGATTTCTAATGTACTCATTAGCCTTTCAGCCAGTGCTGCACTTTGAGAGTTATACGCTGCAGGGACCCAATTCTGGCCCCTGCCAATCAGGAGTCACTCCACTGAAATCAATGGAGTTCCAGCATGGTGGTGCTAGGGTCAATAAGAGGAGAACCAGGCACCCTCGTACCAGATCCACAAATGCTTCAGGGGAACCAAACGGTGGAAGTGAATAGGAAGACGTCTCAGACGACATTAGGGATGAGAGAGACTTGGGCTGTATATGCACGTCATAAAAACCGTGGTGACCTCCAACAAGCTGCTGCTTGTTCAAGTCATCTGGTCAAAGGTCCCTGGGTTCAGAGCAGTCCCGATGATTACTACTGTTACTTGTGTGACTGTGTACAAACGAGGAGCGTGGGCACTTTGTTTTCTTTTTGCTCTCTCATACATTTTCGGGTGGGTTTTCGGATGTTTTTCCTTCCAATGGTAAATGATAAATTACTGCCTCTGGCAAAACTAATATAAGAGCTGACAAGGAGAGAAAGCTGTGGCTTATATGTCCTTTTCTGTCTGGCTCCAGCAACCACATTCTGAACTAATGTTTTCTCAGTGCAGTGATGCTATGGCAGATGAGTGACCATATCAGCAAATATTTGCTTTGCTGATTGCAGGATCCTGGAACTGATTTGCAATAGAAGGCCAAGTAGGAGCAATGGTGATCTGCGAGAAAAACAGACAGATTGCTTTGTCAGCCATCTGCTTTAGACTCAGAAAGTCCCTTTCTTATAGTTTCTATCTCATTAGACGCTGACCTGGATCACAATTTGTCCATATCAGTTGTTGCCTCTTTCCCACTGTGTCCGATGCTGCACCATTATTTCATTCCTCCCTGACCTCAGGCTGCCCTGTCTCATTGGCTGCAAATTCAAGACATCTGTGAAATGGGTGAAGACTCGGTCCATTGTCTGAACACGGCCTCTGAGCAGAGCGAACCGCAGCGTCACAGCCTCTCTGAGCAGAAGCCCGGAAGAATGCGAGGTGGTTTGTACCCCACCTCTGAACCGGTACGCAGAGGTTTGGCTGCGAGAAGGTCACTAATCCTTCGGACAGTTCGGAGCAGGGAAGCTGGAAGATGGAGGCCGCCTGCGTCGCTCCCGATCTGCAGATTCCAGCCCGTAAAATCGGTTCGCAGGCCAGTGGCACTGAGACAGCAAAGGGGGAAAGAGTCAGAGACTCCTTGAAGCCTACTAGGCTTTCCTGTGGCCAATCTATTCACTGTGGCAGGTGCTCAAAGCTCTGAGGGCCAGATTGTGAGGCCCTGCCATCCTAATGGTGAATCGGATCTTACTTCATTGACCTGAATGGGGCCACTTGCTGGGCGTTCGGCTCCGAATCAAACAGATGGCTGACAGCACACTCCGGGGTAGTCTGTAGGCCCCTCTCCCCACCCCCCACTCAGGCTTCAGGACAAAGGAACGTCTCCCTTGGCTGCTGTGCTGACCGGCACGCCCGGTCCCATCACACCGAGAGCAGCCCTTGCAACGGGAGCCCTCAGTGGCTTGTTATATGCCAAATGCGGACGAGGGATGGCTGGTGTACCGTGTAACCCAGCTCGCTGCGCCCTCCCAAGCGTGCCCACACACACCTCCCAGAGGGGACAGCAGGACCCATGGGGAAAGGTGAGGCGCTTGCCAAGTGACGCTAACTCCCCCACAGCGTTTGCCATGCGGTAGGGCTGGCCGGACGGATTGACCCTCTTCCCTCCTCTCGCAGAGCGATTTGAACCGAGCTCCCTCTGGACTCGACACGCCACTCGCGTTACTCTGCGCGGCGGACAGCAGGGGCACGTGCCGAGGCACAAGCGCTAACGGCCGGGCGGGGGCGGCACGTGGAGTCCCTCAGCAGCACCGGTACAAAGTCATACCTGAAACAGAACATGATCCTTCGATGAGCCTCATCCACATACTGTCCTGATTATTAATATCACAATCGCGCCGAGAGGCACAGCAGAGATCATGACATCATTGCACTAGGCACTGTACAGACACAGGGAGAGGCAGGCCCTCCCACAAAGCGTTTACCATCTAAATAGGCAGAGGCTGGGAGGGGAAACAGAGGCACGCAGAGGTGAAGTGACTTGCCTAGGGTCACACAGCAGGTCAGTGGCATGAACAGAACCCAGGTATGCCAGGGACCAGTCCAGTCCAGTCTCCACTAGCCCAAGTGTCAATTTATAAAGAGGTGTATGCTACTATGTAAAGTCTGGAATACTATAAAATGCCTCTTATTTACTCACTTCTCCCTCAGATTCCTAACTCCGATGGAAAGCTCTGACAGCAGAAGGTCTGTCACTCCTGCTGACAAGCACAAATGTTTCCTGTCTTAGTAATAGGTGTCAAGAAATCTCCACTCTCTAAACCAAAGGATTAAAATTGTCTGTAAAAATGCACATACACAAATACAGTGGGGACACTGAGCACACTACTAGACTAGGTATGGGGACCTAGAGGGCAATCAATACAAGAACGGGAGGAGAAGGAATATTCCTAAAGGAATTTAACATTGTGACAGACTGGTTTACACAAAAACTGGGATTTAAAGAGCCCAAAGGAGTTAGGTGCCAAAATCCCATTTAGTGCCTTTGAAAATGTCAGCCTTTTTTTAAAGCAAGTTAAACTTCAGAGTCTTCCCCCATGTGAAAATATCTGAAGTATAATAACTTGCATTCACATAGTGCTTTTCATTCCCCATCCCACCCCCAAATATAGCACTTTAAAAATAGAGGTAAACATTATGCTTGACATTTTACAAATGGGGAAACTGAGGCACAAAGAGATTAAGGGTAACATTGTCAAAAGTGCTGAAGGCACGTCACTGCTTTCGAAGATTTCACTCTTAGTAACTTGCCCAGGGCCAAACAACATATCCAGGGCAGATCTGGGACTAGACTGCTATTGTGTTTGTATGATAAAGAAATGTTAATACATACACAGTATAGAGAAAAATAAACCCACCAAAAAGAGAACTTCTGTTTCAGAACTTAAACCAAAAAAGGCAGTGGAAAATGTGAGACTTCACAGGAAGCTCTTGAAGGATGATATTCAGGAATCCCTGGGAATGAAATAAGTAATGTTTTCCAATTCCAGACAACTTATGACATTAAATATTAAAAGCTAAGATCATAATTTAAAATAAATTTATAAAAGTTAGCAACATTATAAATGTTTAGCTAATCGTTCTAGGTCTTCCTCTTGGAGTAAAGTGTCTGCTAGTTCTATATTGCCACTACTGGCATGGCAGAGTCTTTTGTAGTACTGCTTTATTCCCACCACTGGACAAAAAAGAGAATGAATAGGAGTGGGGAAGGCAGGGTTCAGAAACATTCAGCACTGGCCTAACTCTGCTCCCGTTGAAGCCAATGGTAAAACTCCCATTGACTTCAAACTATGATCTCCATATATACCGTTGCTGTACAAAATTGTGATATATCTGCAGGAAAAATTGGGATATCATCTATGATTCACTGAAAAGGATGGTTTTGGGAGATTTCAACACATCACTCTACTAGAAGATCCAGCAGCATGTAGAGCCCAGATGACCTTTCAGTCTGTTTATCAAAGTGCTTCCAGCTCCCTTGTCAAGGCAGGTGAAACGATAATAGATATGAAAGCGAAGACAGCTCAGCTGCATCCAGAACACTTTGTTACATTCAAAACACTCTCAAAAGGTCAACATGGACCTGATGGCTCTTGTTAACTCTTATTTGTTGTGGCTGTGAGTGCAGAACAGTGATAACCAATTTATGAATTAAGATAAGACGTTACAGTAGCACCAGAACCTGCCCCATCCAATCTGGGTTTTGGTGAATCAGTTCTAAGTGGTATTTAATTCCCTTACATAGAAAAGGAAAATATAAGGCAAGGTTGATCCTGACAATGAAAAGAGGATGAGAAAGCTGGTTAAGACCCTGGTCTGGGCCTTATGAGATCTAGGTTCAGCTTTCTGCTCTGCTACAGACACTCCTTATGACCTTGGGCAAATCTTTAAATTTCTCTGTGCCTCAGGAAAAACAGGGTCAAATCTTGCCCCACTGGAGTGAGGGTAAATTAATTCCTGGGAGGTGCTCAGATGTAATCACAACAGGGACAATATAAAATCTAGCTAGAGAGAAAAGCCAAATACTGTGATTCTAAGCACAAAAAGGCCTCAGAAAAAAATGAATGCAAAATTATAACATCAGGCCAACTTCTTAGCTGATGTAAATGGTGTAGCTCCACTGACTTCAGTGGAGCACTGTCTAGGTGAGGATCTGGCCCACTTTTGCTCAATGCCTCCTCTTGCTCAATACCATTACCTCTATAGAATATATTTCATACTAGGCCAATTTACTGTTAAATAAGACAGTGAAGATCTTAAGAGATAATAATATTTGCAACAAAGCCCACCCCTTTCTTACTCTAATACATCAAATTTATATTGTACATGCCAAAGAAATCATTCCTGTCTGGAGTACTCTAGTATTGTGAGCCTATGCACAAAATTAGGATGTTGCTAAGAAACCTGTTACTTTAGCAACATTATCCCTAGAATGATGGGAAAATGGCTAATTGTGAGAAACAAACATGTTTCAGTCTATTGTATGTGGTTGAATTATTACTGTTGGATTGATCGGTTAGACTAATCGTGGAAAATACTTAATATTTCATATTGTTTCACTGTATTTGTCTACTTCTCCATTATTTCTTCCATGCTGCCCCTTATACATGAGAAAAGCTCCCCATCAAAGTAGCCACTTTATGTTTTAAATCCATCCTTAAAGCCTACTTCTGCCTTGACTTCTATCTGGTATTTGTTAGGCAAGTGGTGAATTCTGAAATCTGCTTTTATGTGAAATATGTTTTTGCATTACATCCATTCCACCTCTGTTTCTCTATTTTTTCCTCCTGTTACATTCTCTCTAAAACCTATATGGTGATCTCTCTAGGGCAGGGGCTGTCGTCTTTGTTACTTGTTTGTACAGCACCTACTACAATGGGGCTCAGATCCTTAGTTTGGGTTCCTACATGCTACCATAATAAACAGTTATTTATTGTTATTGCCCCTTCTTTCAATGCCAGAGCTCTGGTCTGACGTCAGTGATGCTTGTGTCCAGGGCCTTTGCAAGTAACCTCCCAGTGTGGGAGAAATCAGTGAGGTGGGG
Organism: Platysternon megacephalum; assembly: GCA_003942145.1. NCBI lineage: Eukaryota > Metazoa > Chordata > Testudines > Platysternidae > Platysternon > Platysternon megacephalum. Next base: position 2,611,453 of record QXTE01000214.1, read on the forward strand.
TCTATGCTCTAAGTTTAACTTGTTTTACTTACACGTGTTCACTAGACCTGGAGAGAAGGGCAATCCCTTCTCTCAGGAACCTCAGTGCAACACCAATGGTGGGTCCCAGCAGGGAGCAACTCTGCCTCAAGAACTGACTCCAATCAGAGCCCAAGGCAGAGAGCAAACCCTCCTGTTGCTTGCACAACTCCCTTTCAAGGACCACTGCCTCTACATCAAAACTCACAACACAGCATGTCTTCCCTAGGCTCAACATTTGCTGGCATGCCACGAATTTGGAAGACGCACCACCTGGCAATGCCTCTCATAATGTATTGAATGCCTGTCATAACTAAATGAATTTTTTTTTTTGCATCGGTCTTCACTGCAAGGGATGTGAGGGAGATTCCCACATCTGAGCCATTCTTTTTAGGTGACAGATCTGAGGAATTATCCCAGATTGAGGTGTCAAGAGAGGAGGTTTTGGAACAAATTCATAAACTAAACAGTAATAAGTCACCAGGACCAGATGGTATTCACCTAAGAGTACTGAAGGAACTCAAATGTGATATTGCAGAACTACTAACTGTGGTAGGTAACCTATCATTTAAATCAGCTTCTGTACCAGATGATTGGAGGATAGCTTATGTAACACCAACTTTTTTTTTAAAAGGCCCCAGAGGTACCAGGCAAATTGGTTGAAACTATCATAAATAATGGGTTTCAGAGTAGCAGCCGTGTTAGTCTGTATCAGCAAAAAGAACAGGAGTACTTGTGGCACCTTAGAGACTAACAAATTTATTTGAGCATAAGCTTTCGTGGGCTACAGTCCACTTCTTCGGATGCATAGAATGGAACATACAGTAAGAAGATATTTATACATACAGAGAACATGAGAAGGTGGAAGTAGCCATACCAACTGTAAGAGGCTAATTAATTAAGAGAAGCTATTAACAGCAGGGGAGAAAAACTTTTGAAGTGATAATCAAGATGGCCCATTTCGGACAGTTGACACGAAAGTGTGAGGCT
>QXTE01000214.1:2613405-2645135 GCA_003942145.1 Platysternon megacephalum
ATCAACTTAGGTTTGAACAGAGACTGGGAATGGCTCGGTCATTACACTAATTGAATCTATTTCCCCATGTTGAAGCAGCCTCACACTTTCGTGTCAACTGTCCGAAATGGGCCATCATGATTATCACTTCAAAAGTTTTTCTCCCCTGCTGTTAATAGCTTCTCTTAATTAATTAGCCTCTTACAGTTGGTATGGCTACTTCCACCTTCTCATGTTCTCTGTATGTATAAATATCTTCTTACTGTATGTTCCATTCTATGCATCCGAAGAAGTGGACTGTAGCCCACGAAAGCTTATGCTCAAATAAATTTGTTAGTCTCTAAGGTGCCACAAGTACTCCTGTTCTTTTTATCATAAATAATAGAATTCTCAGACACAGATGAACACTATTTGTTGGGAGAAGAGTCAACATGGCTTTTGTAAAGAAAATCATGCCTCACCAATCTACTAGAATTCTTTGAGGGGGACAACAAACGTGAACAAGGGTGATCCAGTGGATATAGTGTACTTGGACTTTCAGAAAGCCTTTGATGACGTCCCTCACCAAAAGCTCTTAAGCAAAGTAAGCAATCATGGGATAAGAGGGAAGGTCTTCTCATGGATCAGTAACTGGTTAAAAGATAGGAAACAAAGGACAAGAATAAATGGTCAGTTTTAAGAATGGAGAGAGGTAAATAGTGGGGTCCCCCAGGGGTCTGTACTGGGACCAGTACTATTCAACATATTCATACATGATCTGGAAAAAGGGGTACACATAGAGATGGCAAAATTTGCAGATGATACAAAACTATCCAAGATAGTTAAGTCCAAAGCAGACTGTGAAGAGTTACAAAAGGGATCTCACAAAATTATGTGACAGGGCAACAAAATGCAGATGAAATTCAATTTTGATAAATGCAAAGTAATCCACATTGGAAAACATAATAGCAGCTACACATACAAAATGATGGGGTCTAAATTAGCTGTTACCACTCAAGAAAGAGATCTTGGCTTTATTATGGATAGTACTCTGAAAATATCCATAGTGAAAGTCAAAAAAAATCTAACAATGTTAGGAACCATTAGGAAAAGGATAGATAATAAGACAGAAAATATCAAAATGCCACTATATAAATCCATGGTACACCCACACCTTGAATACTGTGTGCAGTTCTGGGTACCCCATCTCAAAAAAACTGTATTAGAATTGGAAAAGATACAGAGAAAGGCAACACAAATGATTAGGGGTATGGAACAACTTCCATATGAGGAGAGATTAAAAAGACGTGGATATTTGCACTTTGAAAAGAGATGACTGTGGGGGGATATGATAGAGGTGTATAAATCATGAATGGTGTGGAGAAAGTGAATAAGGAAGTGTTTATTTACTACTTCACATACCACAAGAACCAAAGGTCATCCAATGAAATTAATAGCCAGCAGCTTTAAAACAAAACAAAATGAAGTACTACTTCACACAACACACAGTCAACCTGTGGAACTCGTTGCCAGGGAATGTTGTGAAGGCTAAAACTATAACTGGGTTCAAAAAAGAACTAGATAAGTTCATGGCTATTAGCCAAGATGGTCAGGGATGCAACCCCATGCTCTGAGTGTCCCTAGTCTCGGACAGCTATTAGTGGACAACAGGGGATGGATCCCTTAACGATTGCCTGTTCATTCCCTTTGAAGCATCTGCATTGGTCACTGTTGGAAGACAGGATACTGAGCTACATGGACCATTGGTCTGACCCAGTGTGGCCGTGCTCATGTTCTTATTATTATATTTACATAAAAAAGATACCTATACAAGAGCTCTAGGAGCCTTGACATGACATTTAACAAAAGGGGAGTGAGGACTGAGCTGTGCAGGATTTCACAAGTGTGTGAGAGCCTGTGTATGAAAAGGAACTGCCTGTTTGAAGTGTCACAAAGTTAGAAGCTTTCTGAACGCGGCAAGAGCCCCAAACTGGGCAGGACTCGGAGGACATATATCTGAAGACTCTCCAGTGAGTAATGTGAGCATGTCAAGGGAGACTGAATCATCAGGAAGTGGGATGATGGGGGGCTGGGGAGAGAATGAGATTTGCTGGACAGTAAACAAAACAAAGCAAAAAACAAGTACTGTAGAACCTCAGACTTACGAACACCTCAGGAATGGAGTTTGTTCGTAACTCTGAACAAAACAATTACGGTTGTTCTTTCAAAAAAGTTTACAACTGAACAATGACTTAATACAGCTTTGAAACTTTACTATGCAGAAGAAAAATGCTGCTTTTAACCATCTTAACTGAAATGAAACAAGCACAGACACAGTTTCCTTACCTTGCCAAATCTTTTTTTTTTAAACTTCCCCTCCTTTTTTAGTAGTTTACATTTAACACAGTACTGTACTGGATTTGCTTTTTCCCCCTTCATCTCTGCTGCTGCCTGATTGTGCACTTCCGGTTCCAAATGAGGTGTATGGTTGACCGGTCAATTCGTAACTCTGGTGTTCATAACTCTGAGGTTCTACTGTATCCTGCTCTCCAACAAAGCACGTACGACCATGGAATAGCTTGCTTGGACATTTCCCAGAATTTTGGAGGTTTTGACTTAACAAAAATTAGGTGAGGTGTTTTTTGTTTTTTTTAAGTTACAAAACTTAAGCATTGGGTCTTAACTACTTCCCAGGGTACCTTTTATTTACTGCAAACAATCATTTGAAATTGAATCAGCCTCTCCCCTCACCCCCTTTTCCAAGCACTATAAAAACTAATGATTAAAAGCATGTTGTAACAAGCTGTGATGAAGTCCTAGCTGACAAAGCTTGGTCCAGTCAGGATTCTGCCGACTGAGAAAGGAGAGACTGGAGAATCCTGAGGGATACTTCAGTTCAGCCCCTCACTTAGTGCAAGTGAGGTTTGGTTTCCTCTCCCAGCTTTTGCTGCAGAAGCCCCTTGGAGGCTGACTTATTGCTTCTCAGCCCCTTCTTCCACACTGTGGAATGATTCCCTCTTAAGGGCACATCCCACCTGCTTCTGGGCAATGGCAGCACCTTCTGGGCAGCTGGCCTCAGGCTTTGAGCAAGAGGCATGTGTCTAGCAGATAGAGGTTACTTGTCTACAGGAACCTTTTCCTCTGATTTCATTGATGCCACAAAAGCCACACTCTTACCCGTAGCCCTGGGGCCATTTTGGAAGCGGTAGCTGGCCGCGAGGGAAGGCTTCTTGCTTGACAGCCATTACTTAGCTCCTCTTATAATACAATCCCCAGGCAAGGTGGTTTTTACACCTCACCCCAAATTCCTGTGTCACCTTTTCATCTCAAAGTGAGAACCAGGCTGTTTAAGAAAGTCCAGCATGCTATTTTGGGAGAAACATGGAGAGGTCAAGGCAGCTCATCTCACAAACTCAAGACCAGGTTCTCAGCTGGTTAAATTGACGGAACTGTGTTAGAGTCAACAGGGGAGCTCAGCCCCCGCGGCTTGTTCTCACCAGCCAAATGGGTGGCTATAAGAGCATGCATCCAGTCCAGTGATGAACTACTGATATTCCTGTGGCTGAACGCCTCAGGGCCCTCTCAGAAAGCGGGTAACGGTGGCCTCTATGGCCTATTTCTGCACTACACCAGTATCTGGAATCCGTAGGGACGTTTAGTGGCGCTCCCCCTCACAAAGAAACCCTTACATTAGAAAGCAAGGAAACATCTTAAAAGAGAGAGAGAGAGAGAGAGCAGATGCAACCGCACAAAGGAGCCAGTAAGCTCAGAATACACACAGCCTATGAAACAATCCGCCCCGCCCCACCGTCCACACCATGTTTGTCCTACAGAAAGTCAGCCAGTGAGTCAGCTTTTCTTTTTTCAGTCTTTTCCCCATAATCCCGGGAAGTGTTCTCTGCTGCGGGGTCACAGAGCAAAGAGTGCTCTTGATTCACTGCATTTCTAAAAGCAAGCCACATTTGCAGCTCCAGATTTGCTTTGTCGATATTCATCATTCATTCTGAATGCAAGCTTTCCAATCCTACACACATCTCACTTGCTGATATGACTCAGCAGCCATCCTGCTTCCAGGGAGAGGATTTTGCACTGAAGGGGGCCCTCAGAAAAAAGAAATTCCTCCAGATGTGGAATCAATGGCAATGCATGCAGGGGCAGCAGCTTCCGGCCCTATGCATTGAGTTGCAGGATTGAGGCCTTGCAAGGACAGAGAGCAATCATTCATTCATCGATAATTTGCCACTTTGGTATCAGTGATGGGTTTTGTTCTCATTGACATGTTTTGTTCTCATGCCATGGGCTTGGTTCTCATTGACAATGTACAGGGGGCGGGGCCCTGAAATGTGTCTACATTTAATTCCTCTTTGCATACATTTACACTCTCTTAAAGGATCCTGTCCAGAGTGGTGTAAAGGGGCCTTAGCAACAACAACAATCAGACCTCACATCTTTTCCTCTTTTGAAATAAAGAGCTGCATGTATATTTAATCCCAGAAATGCAAGGGAAGACATTCACGTTTTTTTTACAAGAGTTTTCTAGTCTTCGCTGTCAAGTTTCTCCTAACATAACCTTTTCCTGTGCTGGGCATGCCCAGAGAGTTGTCACCAGCAATGCTGAATTGCAGCAAGGAGATGTGGGAATGCCCACCAGCGCTTCCTCCAAAGAGGCACATGTTCAGAAGGGTGAAAAACTGGCACCAAAAACTGGAAAAAATAAGAAGTAAAATGTACAGGTTTTATTACTGAAATGCAAATGCCCAGTCTCACAACACGCCTTTGTATAGTGCTGTTTTCAACTGGTGGAGCAGAGCAGAGACCCCATTTACTATCATTTTACGACCAAGAAACTTGATTAATATTTGGCTCTAAGAGTGCTGATTTGGATAGATGTCGGTGCCTATTAAAGAACAGTGGAGGATTCTTATTTTAAACTACAATTTTTCAATAATATGATCTCTTCTCTCTCATTCGCTCAAATCTAGGGTGGCCTCGTGTCTGGTTTTCAACAAGAAAGTCCGGTCAAAAAGGGGCCCTGACAGTGTCAGATTTAGTGACCCAAAGTCCAGGTGGAGGAGGCGGAGAGGCGCTGGGTCATCATCATTTGCACCAGCCCCTACTCAGCCTCCTACCTGTGTTGAGCGGCTGCAGCTCCAGCCCCGGCTCCGCAGGCAAGTCCTTCCTGACCGGGGCAGGGGCAGGGGCAGGGGCAGTAGGGGTGGGGGGAGAGGGGAAAAAGCAGTGAGTGACGGGAGGAGGGGGAAGAGGCGGGGCTGGTGCGAGGAGGTTCCGGCACTCCTGCTGGAGTGTCCGTTTTTTAAATATTACAAAGTTGGCAACCCTACAAATCAAGTGTATTAAATCAGATTTAAAACAAGTCCGGGAAGATATCTGAAGAATTTCTAGTGAAATCTTAATGGATTCCACCCCTCACCAACCCAAATTCCAATCCAGCCAATGCTGACCCTTACACTTCGTCAACATCAAGACTTTTCAGAAATAAAGAGAGCAGATTTTTCTTTTTATTATATGGATTTTAACATTAACACTTCAGTAACTTTTTTGTCAACAGTAGTAGTTTTGATTGTCCTGGCCGCCAAGGCTGGGATTTTCAAAGGAGTCTAAAGCAGTTAAGTGCCACAAATCTCACCCTGAATAGATATAATCTCCAATTACTTCTCGACCAGAAGCAAAAGAGAAATATAATTTGGTTCCTATGCTGCATTCGGATAGTTCCATTCCCCAAACTGTAATTCCCCCTAGATAGTAGAACACCCAGGTCACGCTTTAAAAAAAAATCTGATTTTGTATCACACATGCATTTATTGTTCAAAGACTGAAAAAAATCAACCTTTCCTGATCTTTTTTATTCTCTCGTGAATTTCACTGCATCTCACTTCTGCTTAATTCAAAGCCTAATAAGTGGAAATTAACCCACCTCCACCCCCAAAACTTAGGTGGCTTTCTCTCCTGCCATTCTCCACCGACCAGGTCACAATTAAAGAGTTTTCTCACATGCTAAAAACTTAGGACCCTGTTCAGCACAGTGCATAAAGCACATGAGTAGGGCCCTGTGCAGATCACAATTTCTTTTTAGAAATTAGAACATTTTTTAGAACATTCATGACAGTGTAATGGGAAAAACAGTCAATTTCAAGGAGTATGCATGGAAGTAATTTTACAACTAAAAGTGGCAGTAATCAAGCATGTGCAGTGTTCAGTTATTTGTTTATATTTTTAAATTAAAGTTAAGCCTCATTAGTTGGTTGGTTTGTTCTGGACCAGATCTGAGAAAGTTGCATTGCAACTAGCACACAAGGTCGCAGCACCACTCACCTCTGGCCCAGCTGCCCTTCCACCAGGGGCCGGGTCAGACCATAGTGGTGCTGCTACCCTGTGTGTCAGGTTGCAACACCCAGAGTGGGGAGGCAGGCCCAGCCCCTTAGACTAGAGCCACCTTTGTAGGGTGAGCACAAAATGGGCTCACTCGCCATCCCTGTCTGCACCACGCTGGGATTACAGTTAGGGTGCCAGGGTGCTGCTGTGGGTGGGCAGTGGCCCGTGGGCACCCCCCCCCCCCCCACTGAGTCAGGAGGCTACATCTGCCCCCGGCAGTGGTATATGCTCTTTTAGGCCTCAACCCTGCAAATACTTATACATGTGCTTAGTTTTACTACCATAAGTAACGGAGCTAAGCACATGCAGAAGGTTTTGCAGGATCAGGCCATACATCATCAGACAGGTCTATAGGATGCTGCTTCTTGAGTGATATGAAATCTCTACTAACATTATGGTGGGACAGTGGTTCTCAACCTGCGGCCCAATCAGCACACAGCTGTAGCCCATGTGACATCCTCAGGGCCATACAGGTAGTATTGGATGCGGCCCACAATGATAAATAGGTTGAGAACCACTGTGGTGGAGCCTTGAGGCCCCATCAGAGATCAGGGCCCCATTGTGCTAGGCACAGTATAAACACACAGTAAGAGAGTCCCTACCCCAAAGTTCTCACAATCTACAAAGATAAGACAGACTGGTGGTAAGAGAAACAGAGGCACAATGAAGGGGCGTGAGTTGGTCAAGGTTACACACTAGGTCAGTGGCAGAGGTAGGAACAAAATCCATGTCCCCTGAGCCATGCCTTATCCACTAGACCACACTGCCTCTGAAGAATTATAGCGCTAATGTGTCGGCTAAGCAATATCTAGGTTTTGACCACATGCAGTTTACACTCAATTATTTCTAATTTATCTCCAGATTAAGTTATCTTCCATTATGATTTTTTTTTTGCAGACAAATCCAAACAAGCCTTGCCTTTTATCTGGGCTATGCTCACGGATTCATCTTTGCTCCCAAGAAGAAAAACATTTTAATTTGAATATCCCATCAGAGGGGGAAAAAAAGCTTTTAAGTAGGTGAAAAACTAATGAAAAATTATGCTAATTTAAGAATCACACAATCTGATTCACTAATATAAGGGATAGTAACTCTTTAGAAATGTTTGGTTCAAAATGCATGCTAGAGTGGTACAAAATCCTGTTGTGTTGGCAGGCTGTCTCTTGCTTGACACATAGAATCAAAGTCCTGTTCTCTTGGGGTAACTGAAAATGCAGTAGCACTTTCTGTAAGAGGAAGGTTTGTTAGTGTGAGAGTCTTGCCATGAGCTTTATGTAGTAGCAGTGCAGTAGGGTGCACAAGTTTACTAGGAGATTTATAGATTCATAAGGTGTCTCCATGGCAGCTGGGAGTGTGCTGCCCAGCTGCTTGGGTAGACAGAAACATAGCAGCTCTGGTCACCCAGTATTCTTGTATTATGCTCTAGCTCAGCAGTTCTCAACCGGGGATCCCCCAGCCCTTTCAGGGGGACCGCGGAGCCCCATGGCTGAAACCCGGTGCCCCAAGCCCCAGCACTTAAGCCAGCAACGCCCCACCCTGAGCCGGGAGTGGTGCGGGGCTGAAGCCGGGAGCCCCGGCGCCCCCCCTGAAGCTGGGAGCTGCACTGGGACACCCCCCCTCCCTGCCCACACACAGCCCCTAGCTACCCCTCCCTGCACCCTGAGCTACCCCCTGCCTGCACCCTGAGCAACCCCCTGCCCATACACAGCCCCCAGCTACCCCCTTCCTGCTCCCTGAGCTACCCCCTGTCCGTACACAGCCCCTAGCTACCCCCTGCCCGCACCCTGAGCTACCCCCTCCCCCCACCCCGCCCCACACCCCCCCCGCCCCCCGCGCCCCCCCCCCCCCGCCCCCCCACCACCCCCCCCCCCCCCGCCCCCCCCCCCCCACCCCACCCCCCCCCCCCCCCCGCCCCCAGCCCCCCCCCTCCTCCTCCCTGAGCTACCCCCTGTCCGTCCACAGCCCCTAGCTACCCCCTCCCTGCTCCCTGAGCTACCCCCTGTCCGTACACAGCCCCCAGCTACCCCCTGCCTGCGCCCTGAGCTACCCCCCGCCCGCACCCTGAGCTACCCCCTGCCTGCACCCTGAGCAACCCCCTGCCCATACACAGCCCCTAGCTACCCCCTGCCCGCACCCTGAGCTACCCCCTGCCTGCACCCTGAGCTACCCCCTGCCCACACACAGTCCCTAGCTACCCCCTGCCTGCACCCTGAGCTACCCCCTGCCCGTACACAGCCCCTAGCTACCCCCTCCCAGCACCCTGAGCTACCCCCTGCCCGTACACAGCCCCTAGCTCCCCCCTGCCTGCGCCCTGAGCTACCCCCTGCCCATACACAGCCCCTAGCTACCTCCTGCCCGCACCCTGAGCTACCCCCTGCCTGCACCCTGAGCTACCCCCTGCCCGTACACAGCCCCAGCTACCCCCTCCCAGCACCCTGAGCTACCCCCTGCCCACACACAGTCCCTAGCTACCCCCTGCCTGCGCCCTGAGCTACCCCCTGCCCGTACACAGCCCCTAGCTACCCCCTGCCTGCGCCCTGAGCTACCCCCTGCCTGCACACAGCCCCAGCCACTCCTCTCCCTGCACCCTGAGCTGTTTTCAAACTTTTTGAACTGAGTCCACCCTTTGCGTTATATTTTTTGGTTGCGTCCCCCCACAGCTCAGACAGTGAGTCTGGGGTGGAGGTGGCACTCCCTCCCTGGACGCCGCTGTGCGGAGCTGGCTTGAGCCCCGCCAGCTCTTGCCCTCCCCCCGCCATAAAATAGAAGTAAAACTATTCCTATGCCCAAAGGTCCCGCCCCAGCCCCGAGTTCCCCCACCCCCATTGGGCCCTGGCATTTGTATAGCATGTTGAGGGGGCCTCAGCAAGAAAAAGGTTGAGAATCCCTGCCCTAGCTCAACCAGAAATTGAGTTCTCTCTTAGCAAGTCACCCACTCTCGATTTAAAGACTTCCAGCCATAGAGAATCCACCATAATCTTAGGTATATTGTTCCAAAAGTTAATTATCCTCATTGTTAAAAATGTGCACCCTATTTCTAGTCTGAGTTATCTAGTACCAGCTTCCAGCCATTGGATCTTGTTATATTTTCGTCTGCTACATTCAAAATCTCTTAGAGAGCTTTTCCCTCCTATGGGTACTTATAGACCTTGATAGTCACTTCTTAACTGTCCCTTCCTTAAGCTAAATAGACCAAGCTTCTACTAGATATGGACAGTTTGAATCGGCAGCAACAGGCAGCTTTTGAGCTAAAGGGAGACAAACACAGTTGATAAAAGTCAAAATATAAATGAAGGTAAATTCTTAATGCCTGGTCACTCAAAAACTGTATCTGAATCTTCTTCAGACTTCTCTGTTGCCTTCACAGTGAGCCTGGCATTTTTCAGACCACATCAATTTTTCATACTAAAATTATAGGGTGTCTAAATAGAGCTTTACAGAGGAAGCCTTTGGTAACCTGAACTTTATATAGCTGGAGAGGAGCACGAGCTTTTCAGTAGTGAAGGACTTCGAGCCTTCATCTTGCACCAGGATTTAAAGTGACAGGTGGTTACCCAATGGTGAAAATAATGGTGGCTTTATCACTTCTTTGGAGGTGTAATTATTGCTTCTAATGCATGATGTTATCATTACAAGTGAGAATTCACTTCCAAGACAAGAATCTTCCAGTTATCTGCCACACTTGGGCTGCAATTCCTCAGACTGGTGCTGAGTCCACAGACGACTGGTTTTTAAGTTTCACAACATTCTGTTACTGTTCGAGACATCTGCGTGTCACAGACATAGTTTAACAGAGGGAATGACAAGAAAGCTAGGGCAGGAACTGTTACTGACATTAAACCACACGTGGGTGATTTTTGGGTCAGTGCCCAAGACATGATAGAGGCGAGGGAGGGAGTGCTCCATCACGCAGCCAAGTCCGCACATTTTGCTGCAAAGAGCGTGGCCAGGATCCAACAGAAGCTGTTTGGATTTTTGCTTTGCAAGGTTACAGAAGAAGAGGCTGAACTGACATTTTCCCAGAAATTTTCAGATACTGTTCTATTCTGTTGTCCATTTCTCGCTCAAGCTGGATTGTTATTTCTTGTATGACAATAGCACCCAGGGTTCCCAACAGAGATCAGGGCCCTGGGGTGCTCGGTGCTGTACATACACATAGTAAAAGAGACACTAGACAAGACTGACTCAGACTTTAAGGCCAGGAGGGACCATCATGATCATCTAGTCTGACCTCCTGGCCATCGCAGGCCACAAAGGGAGAAAGGAAGTATTACTGAATAAAGAGAATACCAATTTAGCAGACGGCAATGGTATTATCATCAGTGGCCATCTTTAAGGACTCACTTGAGCAGTCCATCTCTACTCAACACAACACTTAAGCATGTGTTTAACTTTAGGGCTGCACTTCAATGGGACTCAAGTATCAGAGGGGTAGCCGTGTTAGTCTGGATCTGTAAAAAGCAACAGAGAGTCCTGTGGAACCTTTAAGACTAACAGATGTATTGGAGCATAAGCTTTCGTGGGTGAATACCCGCTTCGTCAGACGCACTTTCACCCATGAAAGCTTATGCTCCAATACATCTGTTAGTCTTAAAGGTGCCACAGGACTCTCTGTTGCTTTTCAGTGGGATTTACATGCTTGCGTGTGCTTAAGTGTTTTGCTTAAATGCCTTGCTGAATCAGCCCCTCCACTAGTCCCTATCACTTCACTGGAAAGACCCACCACCACCATCGGCCAAGCAGAAAAGAAAAATTTCCCATTTGCTTGTTATGAAGGTGGGGGGAAAGTCACTCTTTCCATTAACTGGACTGCTTCCTGTGATAAGGCACAGGACTAACGACAGACAGCAGGATAGCATGAGCAGGTCCTTACATAAACGTGCCTTTGTGTGGATTATGAGTACACTTTCCAATTTATACACCATCCCTGAAGTTCTTTCGCCGCTAACCTTTCTATCCCTGCCATCGTCTCTTGCTGCTGTCCTTATCGCATCTCTTTACTGCTACGTTGATCGTTAAAGTTCTGAAATAGAACATTCAGATACCATCCCAGACATGTCTCAGCCACAGACAAAGATCATCGTTATGAAGAAAAACTGTAAAGTTTTCATTTGTATTAATCTGTTCACGTTGTGACATCGCTGATCTGTCATCAAAAATTGGTCACTTTGCTTTGCAGTGGTAAAACGCTTATCTGAAAAAAGGACAAAGGGATGGATTTTCAGAAAAGCTCTGCTTCCAGTACCTATTATTATTTATTTGTATTTCAGTAGGTGCTAAGAGCCCTAGTCATGGACTCCATGTACAAACACACAACAAAAAGTCAGCAGCTCCCGTTGCTGGGTGCTGAGATCTTTTGAAAACCTGACCACTTATTTAAGTGCTGAAGTGGAAGCCGTTGGGAGCGAGTTCTTTTGAAAAATTGAGCTCAAAAACCTTTTCTTTTAACAAATGAGATATTCATGCATGATGAAACGGGGTTTAATCAGTTAAGATGTTTGCTATTTGTTTTTGTGCATAGATAACTTAACCTCCCCAAACAAACAAAAAAACCTAACATGCGCACAAGAGACAAAAAACAAACAATCCATCCAACCTGCCAATGACAAAGCCCGCAGCAGAGCTGGCTGGGATATCCTGGCTTTGTCAAAACTGGAATCTTCTGCAGGAAAACAGGAATTCCTTTGGAAAATTGGGATTTGCCCACAGGAAAATTCCAAAGTTGAAGATCACTACTTTCTCACACTGTCTGCTTTTTCACTGGAAGGAGTTGGAATACAACAGTGTGAGAAAGTAGGTTTTCTCCACACTTCCTTTTTTGGCCGCCCCTACACTAGAAAATTGAAATTCCCTGAAAGGAAAATGTTAAGTGTTTCCCCCTCCCCGCCATGAAAATTCCTGCAGGAACAAGCTCTAGTCTTCACTGACATATTTGAAGAAACCGAGGGAGACCATGGCCCCTGTCTCCAATGGAGGAAAGGGGGGGTGGGGGCGAATACAAAATTGATAAATAGCTGGTTTTATGGTTGTACAGCGCAACTCTTAGAAGTAATTAATATAAGTACAAGTGGAGCTGTTGATGGCTCCAGGCTGTGCTGGAGCAGTAGCAGTTGGGTTGCGCCACAGGCAAGGGGTGTGGATGTGGGCAAAGGGCCCAGGAGAAATGGAGACAGCCACGCGTCATAGAAGGGGCAGAAGACTAAAGGCTTCTCTACACCTGAACCGCTACAGCTGCACCGCTTCAGTATAGACACTGCCTACGCCAATGGGAGGGGGGTTCTCCCGTCAGCACAGGTAATCTGTCTGTGCACCTGCTCAAGGGAGCAAGAATCCCCCCTTGGACCTGGGCCCACAGGGTAAGCAAGCCTCAGACAGTGCAAGGGGAGCAGCATTCCCCTCAGTGGGGAATCTTCCGACACGAGGCAGAGCCCTACAGCACCTGGCAGGAGGGAGTGGGTTGGGCGCTGGGAGGTGTGGCCTGGGTGTGGCTCACTGCAGCAATCCTAAGGCAGTGGATGCTTTGTTGGGGACCATCGCCAGCTGGCCCAGCTAGAGCAGCCCCTAGGGTGTTGTAATGTGTGGTTAGGCTGGGTAGAAACAAAAGAGCTGTAATAGCTCCGGGGCCCCCCATAGCCTCTGTGAAGCAGTGGCCCTAGGGGACAGGTTTTCTAGAGCACTCAGCATATTAATATATGGAGATATACCTATCTCATAGAGCTGGAAGGGACCCCAAGGGTCATCGAGTCCAGCCCCCTGCCTTCACTAGCAGGACCAATTTTGCCCCCGATCCCTAAGTGGCCCCCTCAAGGATTAAACTCACAACCCTGGGTTTAGCAGGCCAATGCTCAAACCACTGAGCTATCCCTCCCCTATTGGGTGCTCAGATCTTTTGAAACTCCAGCCATGTGTCACAACAGGACCTGCTGGGTGCTGAGCTCATTGGGAAAAAAATATGGGCCCGGCGGTGGGTATTGAGGAACTGGAAACCTGGTCCTTGCGTGTCTGAGTCGAGTGCCTAAATACAGAGCGCCCAGCTCTGGGGAACCCAGTTTAAAAACTGTCCCAGTAGTCTGTTGCTAACTTGAGGCACCGCTGTTATTCGGCACCTTTTCATAGTGTAAAATAAATGATTGATCACTGGGTGAGCTGGCTCTGGAATGTCCTTTCCAGCAACGATACGTTTTCTTGGGCAAAACAAAAGTGCCTGCTCTGACATGAACTGTGGAGGGGCGGGGAGGGGGGATACAAGCAAGGGAAATTCTCAATTAAAGCTGCTGTAACCACCTTGGTCTACTGTAGCCAAGTTGTTCCTATGCACCCCAAACCAAGCCAAACTTCTGATGTGCTCACCCCATTTTCTGAGCTTTCTGGTTGCATGTGCAGCCTTAAACTCATGTTCTTCCTTCACCGGTTCAGCTCAGGCTGACTGTTTTTCTAACGGGGGCTGGCAATTCGGTTTTAACAGCAATATTGTTGGCATGGACATACAATGTCCGTGTTCATGTATCATGGGGTCCCTCCAGACCTGTACCAGAGATGGGTATAACACTAACTGTGTGTGATAACGAAGTTCCCCTTGGGGATTGGTTGGACCCGTTTAGATGAAAATGAAATGAAATCTGAAATGTTCTTGGAGGTGGGGAGAGCGAGATGCAATCGTTCTGCATCCTGCATTCTCGCTGTGGCTGAAATGTTGAAGGGGGGGGGGAGGACCAGTCTCCCGGCATTTCTCAGGCCTTGTCTACATTAAGGACATTCTCACCAGTATGATCAATACCAGTCCCATTAAAACGTGCAGGGCTTACATGTGCAGCTTCATCAAACAACACCCAGCACTCAGCAAAGCATTTAACCACGTGCTGAGTACATTACTATTCAGCAAAGCACTTAAGCATGTGCTTTCCCCCACTGACTGCAGCCTGGACCGGTCTGGCCATCCTCATCACCTGAGCACCTCACAATCATTAGCAGACCAGGGAAGTTTGATCCACGTTTCACACCTTGGAAACTGTGGCACCAGGCAGATTAAGTGACTCTCCTAAGGTCACACAGGCAATCTGTGGCTGAGTTCAGGAACTGAACCCTACCACGTCCAGGGAACACCAGCTACACCGGCATGAATTTCTTCAATGTAGACAGGGCTTAAATGGAGCAATACCAGGAACTATTGGTAACCCGACCTCACAAGACATCTAGCTCTGTCTTTGACTGTGTTTTAACACCAGCTTCTTGTCTCAGCCTTATCTCTGAGGAATGGGAGCAGAGGTGCTCTAGTCTCTGGTCGCCCGCCAGAGACACAGCAAGCGACCCTAGTAGCTGGCTGAAAGGAACACTCACCCGTAGACAGTTGTTCCACTTGAACGTGATTGTTTTAGAGCAACTGCAGCTATAACAACCATGTTGTGGTGCTTCCATAATGACAGCCCGGCTCACTGCATTTAACATTTTGGGATAGCAAATTCACCTGTCCATCATAAAATACATTCCCCGGACAATAACTTCCCCTTCTCAGGAGCTCAAGAAACAATCAACTCGATTCAAAAGCTTGTTCCTCTCACAAGTACTACCAAGATGGGCGCCGATGAAGCAGAATGACTAGTGACCATGTCCAGTGTGATTTGGGTCACATGCAGAATCCTCCAGGGCTAGCTCTTTAGCTAAGGACGAGGGCAAATTCCTCTCCACCACTGTTGCTTACCAAGGTGAAAGAGAGGGGGGAGGAATCAAAGGAAGGGTGAAGAGACAAGGTAAGGAAGAATGGACTGGGGCAGACGTGCTGAGAGAGATTGATGGGGGAGTGAGGAGAAAGAGGAAGGATGCAGATGGATTTTGGTAAGGGGGAGAGTAATATAGGGGCAGAAGATGGAGGAACTATAGTGAAAGAGATAAATGGGCGAGATCTAGAAAGGAGGAAATAGAAGGAAATGAGACTCATGAATTAGAGAGGGAATAGTAAAGAGAAGAGGGAAAACAACAGAAACAAAGGGGAAAAAAATTATAAGGTCAAATGGAGGAAGAGAGGATGAACTGGAGTGAGAGAAGCAAACTAAATGAGGAAATGGAATGAGGAACAGGCCCCTAAGTAGCTGAATAGTAGTAGCTAAACACACTGTTTCCTTCAATTAAATTGGAAGGGCATAAATCTGAAACCGAGACCATTTCACACAATGACTAATGGGACTGTGGAACTCACTGCCACAATATGTTGTTGAGGCCAAGAACCCAGTAAGATTCAAAGAGGGATTGGGCATTTATATGGATCAAAGCATATCTAGAATTATCACAGTTCAAGGGAAATACAGTCTCAGGTGTAAGCCAATCTTTAACTGTTTTGGGTGGGAGGCGTCCCCTGGCAGATTAGCCCATCTTTAGCTACTGTGGGGTTCTTGCTCTTTCCTTTGAAACAGCTTATAATGGCCACTGTTGGAGTCAGGACAACATGGACTACAGGTCGGATCCAGTGTGGCAACTCCTATATGTATGTAGTTAAGTCCTGAGGACTTCAGGGCTTAAATGCTTTGTGGAATTGGGGTCAGAGCAAGGACACACACACAGCTACCCCTGACACCTACCTTGGTCCTGCTTTGAGCAGGGGGTTGGATAGATTACCTCCTGAGGTCCCTTCCAACCCTGATATTCTATGATTCTATGTCAGTTACATTATTTTAGAGATTTTATTGTATTTCCCCTGGGAGGAGAAGCCCTTGTTAAATCTCCGGAGGTCAGGGACTCTTTGGGGAAACATCAGGTCTGGGGGAGAGAGGAGAACATTTTCTGGTTGATGGGGCTCCAGGAACTATTTCAACAGCCTTCCCCCACCCCCCACCACATACACTTTATTTGGCGTGTTAATTTAACATGCATCTGTAATGCCACATCTCTTTGTTCCTAGCATTTCACGTTCCTGCAGTGATCGGTCTCTCGGGATATGTGATTATGGAGTTTTTCTCCCACTCAGGAGATTCCTATAAAATGAAGTTTCTTCTGTGCATTCTTTTTCTAGGGACATCTGGAAATGCTCAGAAAAGTACATTCCCAGGAACAATGCCCTAGGAGTGTTATGACATATCTGCCTCGAGATGTATGGCTGTTCGGGGCCAATCCAACCTCCAGACTTTCCTGATAACATTTATTTGCAGGGCTCCGACCCAAAGATCTGTTTCAGGAGACAGGGAAGAATCCACATTTCGAGCCCAGCTGTGCAACTCTTGCTCATGTTGATAAGCTCCGATGCGTCCTCGTTAGCACTATTCAAGTCAGCTAGAGGCAGTGGGGCCCAGCGAGTAGGGAACTAGTCAGTACAGCTGGGCTGTGTTCCCAGCTCTGCCTCTGACCTGCTGTGTGACCTAGGCAAGTCCCTTTCCCGCTCTCTATTTATTATTATCATCATAGCATCCAGGAGGCCTACTCATGGCCCAGGGCTCCCTGGCGCTAGGTGCTGTACAAACACAGAAGAAAAAGACAATCCCTCCCCAAAAGGGATTATTTCATCTGCATACTCTTCAGGACAGAGACTGTCTCTTACTGTGTGCATAGCCTGGGCCAGCCCTGACCCCACCCCCAACGGTGGTAGAGCTCCTTATTCCTCCTTCCTCAGGGGTTTGTGACCCACCTTATGACCAATGGATTCAGGGTTCTTTATGCACAGTGCTGCCACCAAGTGGCCAAGTGCATAAACGACTACACAGCCCCTATGACCTCTTGGCAATTACAGTTTGTAACATCAGGGAATCAAGGACCAACAACTCACAATAAACAGCATGTTCCCACCCTCCCACCCTGAAGCGGTACCCTGAACAAAGGAGAAGGGGACAGGCAAAGGAATCTGATTAATTCCTCAGAGACTAGACCTGCCACTGCGTCTGCCTGTCTCACCTGTACTTGAGGGACACACCCAGCGTATAGGGGCTGGACCAGGAGCCTGACTGACAGTCAAGATGACCCACTACAGGCCCCAGGGCCTCAGCTAGCCCACAGCAACAAGCACTAGATGCCCAGGAACTAAGTGAATATAATGGGAGAGACCCTCAAAACTCTCCCACAGGCCTTACCTGGGTGGTGGGGTTGGAGCTTGGTGTGAAGAACTGGTGTCTCTTTCAGCTAGAGAGAGGTCAAGCCCTGGCTCCTGGTGCAAGGGAAGCACTCACCCCCCAGCACTGCAGGCAGCCAGTCTTCCCTGGTCAAATGGAGTCTCCAGTCCTCTGCAGCAGAAAGCAACTACATCCTCTCCAGTTACTCTAACCCACCTCCCTCCACCTGGGCTCAGCTCACACCTCAGGGCAGTCCCAGCCACGGGCAGGCTCCTGGTCCAGCCCCTATATGCTGGGTGTGTCCCTCAAGTACAGGTGAGACAGGCAGACTCAGTGGCAGGTTTAGTCTCTGCCTCCAGGCTGCTGTCTGCAGGATCTGCATCTTGCTAGGAAGGGGGCTGTGTATATACTGTGCCTAGCACAATGGGGTTTTGATCTAGGCTGGGGCTTTTGCACTGGGGATGCCAGCATCCACAAGGAGCTACGCTCTCAAAATGCACTGTAGAACCATCTGTTAAAACACACAACAAAAGTGTTACCTGTAGAGCGTTTTCTCTGGTTTATCTTTCCAGAATGGCTACGTCCTACTGCTGAGATCACTTCCCCGATAAGTTACTCCCCCCTTGGGGCCAGCAGTGACATTTTTTTAATGGCAAAAATGACATAAGCACCTTCTTTCTTTCCCTGTGGATTGTATGAATGGAGCACATGGAAACAAGGAGATTAGAACTCCTCTGCTGCCCTACTCTGAGCGGAGTTAAACTTCCTCCTGAAGTGTGTGCGTGCTTAGATTGAGATGGGCCCATTCTAGGAGCTCTGAAGTAGGAGTGGACTGTCAGACAAGGCTGGCCCCAAGGTTCTGGTCTGCACATGTTATGCTCTGACTGCTATAACAGAGTTATTATGGAGGAGGGAAAATCATTAAGGTTATTATTAGACCTCTAATTTCTGGACCTCTAACTTTTGGCAAGAAATCCCTCTTGGCCAAACAAACCAATTGCTTTGCATAAGCTGCAGCTCTGAAGTGCCAAAGTGGCACAGCAGGATGGCTCCATGTTGGGATGTGGGACAGAGCGAGACAAGGGTGTGTGTGTGTGTGTGTGTGTGTGTGTGTGTGTGGGCGGGGGGGGTCAAATGCCCCCCATATTTGTGGCTTGGCTTATACTGAGCATGCTCAGTACAGATGCTGAAGCCACGGCCCTCACTCTGCCCCGCTTTCTTCCCCCCTCCCCCCACAGCAGGTACAGGTCGTCGCTGGTGTGGGAGGTCATGTGCTAATGTATGAGGTATAAGTAAAGAGTCTTTCCAATTCCCATCAAATGTGTCTCATTTTAAACAGGAGTTTGGTGCCCAACTTGGTTAGGTGCTGTTGAAAGTGCCACCACACACCTGTCTGCATGTTTAGACACCTTTCGAAATCTGCCTTTGGGGGCCTAAATCCCTTTGACTTTCTATTGGGCTGAGGTTCATAAGTGGTTCAAAATGGCTCTTAGCCAGCTAAGTCACGTAGACCTTACAAACAATCAGCAGAGCAATGCGTAAAATACCTTTAAAAATCTGGGTCTAAGCGCATCATTTGAAAATGAGACAAAGGCTCCTAAATCCCTCAAGCACTGTTGAAAATTTGAATCTACATGGGTTGTACGCAGTGTTGTGGTAGCCATGTCGGTCCCAGGATATTAGCGAGACAAGGTGGGTCAGGTAATATCTTTTATTAGACCAACTTCTGTTGGTGAGACAGACTTTCTGAAGAAGAGCTCGGTGTAAGCTGGAAAGCTCGTCTCTCTCTCACCAACAGAAGCCGGTTCAATCAAACATATTACCTCACCTACCTTGTCGCTCCAATCTTCATGGAGTGAGTATTCAGTTTGTGCTTTGAGTGCAGTTGTGAATGTCAGAAATTGGATCTGGACGGCTTTGTGTGAGACTTGAAAAGGCGAGAATTTTGAAGTTGCCAAGTCTGTGATGGCGTTTAGGGGTGAGGCATGAGAAATGAGGTAGGTGTGGACATTAATGTCAGCTTAACTGGTGCTTCCCCTGATCCTCAGTGATTCGTTTGATAGGAAATACATTAGAGCAGCCTTAATTCTGAGTCAACAACAGCTTATGTGTGGGTGTAGATGTAAAGGTGTAAATCTGTCTTTCCACTGAAGGCAAGAGGCGCTCCCCCTGTTTGCACCCGCAGCGGATCTGGCTCCCAAATCATGCTTTCCTTCGTGAGAGCTGTGTTAGAACAGCCAAGATAACATTCAAGGTTTGTTTGAATTCTTTCCCAAACGAAGAGACACAGCACAACACGGCATACGCTGTACTGGTGGTGATTTAAGGTTAACCTTAGAACATCAAATCACATCCCTCAGATAAACAGATTTTAAGATATAAAGTCAAAGTCCTGCCTGACCTGAAAGTTATTCTCTATACAGCTCCTTTATTAGCCAGCTTAGAAAACAGCATCCTCTGGGCAATGTAATGGGTTGTGCCCACCTCCCGGCCTAGGTTCAGCTGTGTTCATGACTAAGGTGAAGATTTTCTCATGGGGCTTTTTATTAAAATGCACGGGCAGAACGTGGGCAACAAACAACAAATCACGGAAGCCCCAGCCCCACGCCACAGGGCTGACAGCTGGAGCTCACTGCCTGAGGTTGACTGCCTGACTCCCCCGCACCAGGGGGTGACAGCCCGAGCCCCGCTGCTCCACCGGGCTGACTGCTCGGAGCCCTCCTGCTAGGGTGGGCTGACTGCCCAAGCCCGAGCCCCACCACCTAGGGCTGAAGCAGAAGCTGGAAGTCACGGAGGTCTCCACAATCGTATCCTTAGTCATGAGTAATTCAACAGGCACTGAGCAGACCATACAGCCATACCGAACAGCTGATAGCAGCGGGCAGACATATTGATAAGTGAAACTGGCCAGCTTTGCAACACTGATTTCTACTTGGTCACTCCCCGCTCCCAGTCTGGTGCCCGACTGTTAAACCATTTAAAATAGTACTCTCCAGCAGGACACATGTGTGACCTTTACTCCTTATGAAATGGCAACGTACTCCTCTGAGCAGAATTCTCTTGCCCGTTGTCTCAGTCTTTCCCAGTCCCCCTCCCCACCATGCTCTGAGGCATAATTCATTGCAATAACTCTCCAGGTCCTAATCCTGCTCCCACTGACGACAGTGACTCAGCTCCCATTGATTTTGTCAGATCAGGACTGGGCCTTTTGATTGTCACCTTGTCAAGGACTTCCTTTTCCTATGGCTGTCTGACAAGTACTATGCACACCAGTCAACCCCAGTTATATGCCGGGATACCTGAAGGGAGTTCAATGGGTGGGAATGGCGGTGTAGGTAGAGGCAAAGATGCACAGAGCTCCCCCTAGAGGTTTCTGATGCTACTGGCTATAAATCTACAGCTTTGCCTGGCCACCCCAGTCCCTTGGCATAGAGCAAAGTTCTGTTCCTATGAAATGTAAGAGCTCCACTGGCCTGGCACTAAATCCTAAGGGGCTGCAGGAGTGGAGCTCCCAGCTTCTCTGGTCATCTGAAGGGTTCAGGTGTCCACCCCAACCTTGGACGAGCTGGGGGTTAATCCAGTGTTAATAAACAGGGAGCAGACTACATGGGCTGGGTTTGATGCAGTGACTTTTCCAGCACTCAGAGTTTTTAAATTGAGAATGAATACCTTTCAAAAACACATGCTGTAACGCAACCACCCCTATGGACTTGATGCACGAGTCACCGGGTGACGATGTCTGGCCTGTGATCTGCAGAAGCTCAGACTAGATATGTCCATAGTGCTCCCTTCTGGCCTTAAAATCTCTTCAGGGAGGCAGGCCCTTAGGCTGCAAGGGGTGCGGAAGGAGCTCTGTGTCATGCTTTCCAATGCAGAAAGTGCAGGATTTTTGATCAGAGAAAGATGTATTGAGTTAGGGGACATGTGGAGGTCATGAACATTCTGTCCGAAAATTCTGAGCTCATCCATTTGCACTCACAGATCAGACCACATCCATGGGCATCTAGTTGCCCAGTTTGCCTCATTTGAACGCACAAATGGGGGTGGGACCAGAATTCACAGATATGTTTGAGACAGTGTTTGAAACTTAAGTCCTCCCGGCCTGCCTCAGACAGTCACGCTGCTTATGTGCTCTATGCCATTTACAGAAAACATGCATTTGTGTAAATGGCATAGCGCGTAGCTACAGTACATTAGCCTTTCCCACAGCACGGCAGCCTCTTTGTGCATTTCTTTGTGCATTACAAAACCTCCTTCAATAAGAGGAGAAAACCTTTAAGCAGCATTGGCTGCTGTATACTGTGCTCTATAGGGTGAGGTTTATGAAAGTGGAAACAGACATTTGGGAGTCTGGAAGCAGAGCAAAGGGTGTGAAGAAACAGGCATGCAGTTTGCACCTCTTGTGCCATCTAGTGCCCAGTTACAGAACTGTGATAACATTTATTTTCTACAGCAACAATAAGTCAAAAACCAAGTGCTCTCCAAAAACAAACGTGTTCAAATAAGGCTGTGAAACATAACGGAGGATTTGGGTTCTGCTGTATGCATTCTGCAGCCAGGGAAGACAAGGATCAAGGATTCAAGGCCTCAGGAAGGCTACAGACATAACTAGAATCAAGGACAGGCACAGAACTTATGTTCCTGCTATGTGCTCTTCACAAAAAAGGTTCAGCTACTGACTCCGTAGTGACCAGGTGATGTCAGCAATCTGACGGCCTGTGCAGCCACAAGATGTACCATGCAAAAATGTTCCTTGTTTTTCATTGAGTTGTTAACGTCACATGGAGGGTTGCCCATTTTGGTTGGACATATTACTGGAGGTTTTGTCGCATGGCTTAATCTTTAATTAAAGATTAATCTTTAATTCCCGGATAGTCCAGGACAATCGACAGCCCTAGATTCCTGGCTGAGCAGTTATTTACTCAGATTCACAGAGCCTGCTGTATACAGATTTCCACCACGAGTTATTTCAAAATACTCCAGAAAGAGCTCATAGACTAAGGACAGACAAACAGACAGAGGTTAGCAGCGGTGAATAACAAATAGGCTATTTATATACAGTACATACCTATTCTCAGATAAACAAGGGAGATGAAAAACATAACAGGACCCTAATATTCTGGACCCCATTACTCACCTCCACCAGAAGAGTTACCAATCCTCACAATTTTATTGGAAGTCTCATGATATTTGGTGTTCTTCTTTAAGCTCCACCTCCTGGAATCAAGCGATCGTGTGAAAATCTCAGCTTTCATTAAGCCCTCGCCCCCCCAAGTTTCTAGCCCTGATGTCATATTTTCAAGCTCTTCTCTACAAGCACACGTGCACCCTGAAGGCTCAGAAGCCAGAAGATAAATAAAAGGAAAGCCAATTTATTATTTTGTAAAAATCTCATGATTTTGGGGGGCCTGGCTCATGATTTTTGAATGCCAGGATAGGCAATATTTCAGTTGTTTCAGGGAGTTTAATTCAATGACTTTCTTACTTACTGCATAAAACTCGGTCACAGGCGGAGTTCAAAACCTAAGCATCCCCTCCCTCCCCCCCCCCCAAACATGGAAGTCATTCACCTCTTCAACTATTTTCCTGATACCTTTCTCTGTTTAAATGAGTAAACATACCCCAAATCATGTCCCATAATAGCAAGATGTAAATATTCAGATAATATACACAGGAATTAATTTAAAAAAACCACACTTAAATTCAGCCTCCAGACATGGCAAAGGACAGGATAGAACCGGTATATTAGGAAACGAACAAAAAACCTGGACGGTACAGGGCAAAGTATTGAAGCACTTGTTGTTTGGGGGTAAAGTCCTTTCTTTGTGATGGGCAGCTAAGTCATGTGCCTGGGTTCACCCTTCCTTTCCATTTTAGGCTAAGTGCCCAAATCGCTTTGGAAAATGAAATGTAAGCTCCTAAATCAGTTAGACATTGCAACACTGAGTGTAGCAATGCATATGTACTTTTAAAAATCTGGGCCTGCTCCAGAGATTCCCCTGGACGTCAATGGGCCTTGGATGGAGAAGTGAAAAACATGAACCACTAAGTCACAAGCTTAGTCAGGTTCTCTGAAGGTGTAAAGTGATCCTTTAACTAGGGGCCTGTCCTAATGGGGCACTTTTCACATGGAAACTTCATAGCCCATGTAGCATCGGGACACCCAAGAAGGATCCCAAAAAAGAGGATCTGAAAATCCACCAACAGATCCTACAGCCAAACAGATGGCATCATTTGATTTGGTAGTAAAGGGCAACTCTCCCCTCTTCACTGTGGGAGCATAACAATTCTGACACTCACCACTCAGCTCTACAACTCTTACATGAATTCTGTAGGCAGGGCCGGCGCAACCCATTAGGCGACCTAGGCGGTCACCTAGGGCACTACTATTTGCGGGGACTCATCTTCCATTTAGTCCTTCCAATATCAGGGCTCCCGCAATGCATTTCCTCAGTCATTGTCTTAACCCTAGATTATGGAAATATCACAGACACATTGCTGTTCCCATTCTTTTTGTGCTTGTCTAGACACTCCACAAAAAAAGTTTGTTTTGGAAAACAATCTAGGGTGTCCTGTGTCCTGAAACAAACACTTGTGGCTCATCTAGTGGTAGATTTAAGTAACCTTGAGTAAACGCAAACAAAAATGGGAACACAAACTCTTGTGCAGACCAACTCCAAAAATGTACCTAAATAGCTAAATATGCATCTATGTGTAAGTGTGACTCTGCATATTTTTCAATGGGAAGATTGTGACGCTGTATGGAATATGGGAGACAATGATATTGTTTATACCAATATTATAAAAGGGCAATGAATCTTACCGTATCCTTGCAAAAGTTATAATTCACTTCATAGGGTAATCTCGTTTATATGTTTGCATCACCTTTGTATTATAAATTAGACATGTAGGGTATATCTACATTTCCAAACTTGTGCTGTGCATCTGGGTGACACCCTCAGACACATTGGCATCAGCACTGCCCAGCCTGCTTGATGACCTGATCAGGGGACAACTGTACAGTAAATGGGTCAGGGGCTAAACCTTATGACTCAGCAAGGCATGCAGGGACATACCTATGGACAGAACCCTAAGGCTTCCAGGCCATGTGCTGGGCAGCTTGTGTTTGGAACAAAGGAAATACAAGCTGCATGGCAAAAGACTATGAAAGGCAGATGCATCGTCTCTATTTTGTCTTCAGTCCTACTTCTTGTCTTCAGTCCTGCTATGCTACAAACGAAGCTCTGAACAAAGGACTGACTGACTGACTGTGGATGTGTTCCAAAGGGACTTTCAAGCCAGCCAACCCACCAATACTGCTAGGAACCTGTTATATGGACTTTGAAGTCTTTTCATGTATGTGACTGCTTTACCATTTAACAAACTCTCTTCTTATTCTTTCTTTTTTCGTTATAATAAACCTTTAGGTTTAGTTGTTAAAGGATTGGCTGGGAGAGTGGTATTTTGGGTAAGATCCAAACTCATATTGACCTGCTAACGTGGCTGACCCTTTGGGAAGAAGACCATGTGAGCAGAGTTTTAAAATAAATTCTCACTGTACTGGATCTAGCTGCTGATTGGGAGCCAGAGAACGGGAATGCAATGACGCGGTTTGTGTAATTTCTTTTTATTTTTTTGCTTCTTGATAACCAGTTTGGGGATAGGGGGCAGAGTTTGTGACTGGTTGGGGAGTTACCCACCGGTCTTGGGAGTAACACTGAACTTATCTCTTCTCCCTTTTGTAACCTGCTCTGATCTTGGTATTTCCAGTAAGGGCTGCCCTAGCCACACCAGGTCACAAAGGTATTGTTTTCCAGCCCTCAAACACAGCAAAAAAGATTTTTCACAAACCAGTTTCGCTCACTCATCTGAAGGGAAAGGGAGTGGTGAGGAAACCGAGGCAGGGACATAGGTTTAGTATCAATTGTTTTGTGTGAGATTTACTTTCTTGGGCTTTATGTGATTAAGTATATATGAGTGTGACGGTTTTAGACAAGTGTGTGAGTTTTGTCCAGCTTTCCTAGAAAGGAATTTGCGTTAAGTGCGCAATCAAGAAACACTTAACGGAAAATGGATCTTAGAAGGCTCCACTCCACATAAGAAGTCTACCTTGAACGTTCAAGTTAGCATGTGAACAATGGCTGCTACCTGTAAGTTCAGAGTCATGCATGGACATGTGACTTGCCCATGTGACTCCAAAACTGCATCTTGTAGCTGGGATTCTACACAGGGGGAGGGAGGGTGTCCACCCACAAGAGAAAGTCTATTTAACCCCCTGGGAGACCCCTCCATTTTGTCTTCAGCTGGCTCAAGAGAGAGCCTCTCCACCCCCAAAGGATACCTGAAAGAAACTGGAACAAAGGACAGTAACCACAGGGGTGTGAGTAATTGCTGGACCCAGAATAGAAGGAGGCTAGTCTGTAAAAGAGGCTTATTGGAACATCTCTGAGGGTGAGATTTTATCTGTATTCAGCTTCTTACTGTATTAGGTTTAACGTGCGTTTTTTATTTTATATTTCTTGGAAATTCACTTTGTTCTATTACTTGGAACCACTTAAATCCTACTTTTGTATTTAATAAAATCACTTTTTACTTATTAATTAACGCAGAGCATGTATTAATACCTGGGAGGGGGCAAACAGATGTACAAATGTCTCTATCAGTGCTATAGAGGGCGAACAATTTATGAGTTTATCCTGTATAAGCTTTATACAAGGTAAAATGGATTTATTTGGGGTTTGGACCCCATTAGAAGCTTGCATCTGAGTGTTAGAAAAAAGAACACTTCTTAAGCTGTTTTCAGTTAAGCCTGAAGCGTTCAGGTGACGTGGTTCAGACCTTGGTCTGGGTTTGCAGCAGGCAAGTGTGTCTGGCACAAACCAGGCAGTGTTCTGAAGTCCGAAGCTGGCAGGAGAAATGGCTCAGAGGTAGTCTAAGCACATCAGTTGGCAGTTTCCAAGGGGTTTTCTGTGATCCAACCCGTCACACTTGAGTTCCCTTCACAGCAGTCCTAGGACATGCTAAGATCTGTGACAATGAAATAAAGTAAAGGCTGAAAGATCCACTTTATCCATCCTGTGTTGTTTCATGCAAACTGCATGTGTCAGGTATTGTATTTAGCACATGCGTAAAATGTTAAGGAACATAGGAAATGCCACACGCAATTAATCAATGGTGCATCTATTCCAGCTTGTGTGAGACCATTAATATATGCTTCGGTAGGAAGCCTGTGGTGGTCAGTTATGGAATAACACCCTGAGGGGACATTTCTTCCAAACTTATTGCACATGCTCAAGGTATAGTTTTCAAACAGCAATGGCAGATATTTTTAACGATAATGCTTTCAAACATTGCAAAAGCATGACTCTTCAGTGAGACCGAGCTAGTGGCCATCAAAGAAGAATGATGGTCCAGTGATTAGTCTGTTAACCTAGGACCCAGGTGGGATTCCTTGCTGTGCCACAGACTTCCTGTGTGACCGTAGGCAAATCATATGTAGTTGGGAATTGAAACACTGAGTGCAGCAATGCTTAAGTGATTTAGGAGCCTTGCTCCTTTCAAACGAGATTTCAATACATGAGCCTGGATCCCTGCCGGGAAATAGGCGTTGCAATGCAGACTAAACAATCCCAGTTTCTTCAGCCTCTCCTTAGTCATGGGCTCATTTTTGTTGCCTTCCCCTGGACGCTTTCCAATTTTTGCACATCTTTGTAGTGTGGGGCCCAAAACTGGACACAGTACTCCAGATGAGGCCTCACCAATGTCGAATCGAGGGGAACGATCACGTCCCTCGATCTGCTGGCAATGCCCCTACTTATACAGCCCAAAATGCCGTTAGCCTTCTTGGCAACAAGGGCACACTGTTGACGCATATCCAGCTTCTGTAACCACCGTAACCCCTAGGTCCTTTTCTGCAGAGCTGCTGCCTAGCCATTCGGTCCCTAGTCTGTAGCAGTATATGGGATTGTTCCATCCTAAGTGCAGGACACTGCACTTGTCCTTGTTGAACCTCATAAGGTTTCATTTGGCCCACTCCTCTAATTTGTCTAGGTCCCTTTGTATCCTATCCCTAAACTCCAGCGTATCTACCACTCCTCCCAGTTTAGTATCATCTGCAAATTTGCTGAGAGTGCAGTCCACGCCATCCTCCAGATCATTAATGAAGATATTGAACAAAGCTGGCCCCAGGACGGACCCTTGGGGCACTCTGCTTCATACCTGTTGCCAACTAGACATGGAGCTGTTGATCAGTACCCGTTGAGCCCGACGATCTAGCCAGCTTTCTATCCACCTTATAGTCCATTCATCCAGCCCATACTTCTTTAACTTGCTGGCAAGAATACTCTGGGAGACCGTATCAAAAGCTTTGATAAAGTCAAGGAATAACACGTCCACTGCTTTCCCCTCATCCACAGAGCCAGTTATCTCGTCATAGAAGGCAGTTAAGTTGGTCAGGCATGACTTGCCCTTGGTGAATCTATGCTGACTGTTCCTGATCATTTCCTCTCCGCTAATTGCTTCAGAATTGATTCCATGAGGAACTACCCCATGATTTTTCCAGCTGACTGGCCTGTACTTCCGCGTATCCTCCTCCTTCCCATTTTTAAAGATGGGCACTACATTAGCCTTTTTTCAGTCATCCCCCCGATCGCCATGAGTTTTCAAAGATAATGGCCAATGGCTCTGCAATCACATCCACCAACTCCTTTAGCACCCTCGGATGCAGCGCATCCGGCCCCATGGACTTGTGCTCGTCCAGCTTTTCTAAATAATCCTGAACCACTTCTTTCTCCACAGAGGCCTTGTCACCTCCTCCCCATGTTGTGCTGCTCAGTGCAGTAGTCTGGGAGCTGACCTTGTTCGTGAAGACAGAGGCAAAAAAAGCATTGAGTACATTAGCTTTTTCCACATCCTCTGTCACTAGGTTGCCTCCCTCATTCAGTAAGGGGCCCACACTTTCCTTGACTTTCTTCTTGTTGCTAACATACCTGAAGAAACCCTTCTTGTTACTCTTAACATCTCTTCCTAGCTGCAACTCCAAGTGTGATTTGGCCTTCCTGATTTCACTCCTGCATGCCTGAGCAATATTTTTATACTCCTCCCTGGTCATTTGTCCAATCTTCCACTTCTTGTAAGCTTCTTTTTTGTGTTTAAGATCAGCAAGGATTTCACTGTTTAGCTCGCCTGCCATATTTACTATTCTTTCTACACATCGGGATGGTTTGTTCCTGCAATCTCAATAAGGAGTCTTTAAAATACAGCCAGCTCTCCTGGACTCCTTTCCCCCTCATGTTATTCTGCCAGGGGATCCTGCCATAAGTTCCCTGAAGGAGTCAAAGTCTGCTTTTCTGAAGTCCAGGGTCCGTATTTTGCTGCTCACCTTTCTTCCTTGTGTCAGGATCCTGAACTCGACCATAGTTTGCATGTAGGCACTGGCAGATGGTTCACAGTGGGATTTCCTCTCAGAGACAATCCTGCTAATGACGTTGCTGAGCAACATTTTTCCATAACAAAAAGAACAGATCTGTTAAAGATCATACAGTTTCTCATCCGTTTTCAATGGAAAAGCCTTGGCACCATCATTGGGATCAATGCCATTGGCCAAAAATACAGACAATTATTTCACCTGTAAGTAAAGGAAGAAAAAAAATAATCCCACTCTATTATCCCAGTGCCAGTACAAACCAAAGATAAAATCTTGCTCCCCAATGTGGCAATAATGTGATTAATGAAGATTACACAAGAAGAGAATTACTGATCCTACGGGGTAAGGCTTGGCTCCCAGCAACAAACTACATTTATGCTAATCCCAGTAAATTTCAGAACATATAAAATGTATTTGTGACAGAAGAATCTTCCAATTTGAGCTAAAACATCACAGCTAGAGATAACGAGAAAGTGAGCCAACTTTTTTGAACATGCGTTCCTATAGTTAGGCAGCTGAATGAAAGCGACCAGCTTTTCAGAAGTGCTGAAATTCCCATGGAAACCATTGTCCTTTCTAATAAATAGGTTTAATATTTACTCATATATGGCCCATGCTTACGCATTTTTATGTCCTACATCTCTCACTCTGTCTGCCCAGTATAGACCTGGACTCCTAGACGTTTCAAATCAAGCTGTTCTGATACCGTTGAAATAATAGTAGAACCATACTTGTATTTATGAAGTATCTTTCCACAGCAAGGCCCTAATTCTGTGAGAGAACTGAGCACGTGTATAACAGGAAGCACATGAGCCGTCCCATTCCTAACTACTTTCCCAAAATAGGGCTCCAGGCACTCAGGGAGTTGTACTGAGAATTAACTGGGATACGCAATTCAGTGCTTCATGAAAACACAGGATAAAACAGAGGGAAAATGTTTGAAAAACACAAACCAAAGTGGAGTCATTAAAAAGGGCTGTGTCCTACCCAGGATCCAATGGTGAGTAACCTTCAGCCGTCACTGGAAGAGGACAGTGTTGGGCATGGCTACACTGCATCTGGGAGGTGTATGTCATGGTTCAGGGCAACTGTACATGTATTCGCCCTCCGTGATCCAGCAAGGGAACTATTCTAGGCTCCCGGCTCCTCAGTCTTCTCTTCTCTTGGGTAGAAAGCCATGTCTCTCTCTGCATCCTGACCTGGGATTTTTTCAGGCTGCACAATCCCCTGCCTACACTGTGATAGCTCCAGCAAGCCAGACTGCCTAAACTGGCCAGTGTGTTCATGTTGCTTTCTCCCTAGAGGCTATGAACAGCGTTTTTGCCAACAGTTATGAGTTACCACACAGTGCTTTCTAAGCGAGCACACTTACTCTGAAGCATTACAGAGAACACATATTAAAAACAATTAATGAACCCACACACATGCCAATAAAGCTTACCAGAGCTCACCCCAGCTCCAAGGGGGTTTTCTGGCCCTACAAGTTCAGAACAAGCACTCCCATGCATAGGTCAGTCTTTCCTTTATACAGCCAGTCCTTTGACCTTCAGACTCCGGGAACAGCAGACAATGGTTCCCTCCCCAGGGCATAGTGGCAGATGTAACATCAGAAGGCTGGGCTTTTGCAGAACCTTTCCAAACATTTCCTCAAAACCGGGATGTTCTAACTAAATATTTCATTTCTGACAAACCAACCTTTTCTGGCAAAAAAAAGAAAAGAAAAACATTTAATGTCTAATAGCCAGATTTTCAAAAGGGCTCAGTACCTTCACTGGGACCCTGATCTCGCCTGGGGCTTCTAATCGCTACTGTAACACAAATAATAAGTATATCATAGAATCATAGAATCATAGAACTTAAGATCAGAAGGGACCAGTATGATCATCTAGTCTGACCTCCCGCATGATGCAGGCCACAAAAGCCGACCCACCCACTCCTGGAATAATTCTCACCCTTGACTCGGCTGTTGAAGTCCCCAAATCTTGATTTAAAGACTTCAAGTAGCAGATAATCCTCCAGCAAGCGACCCCTGCCCCATGCTGCGGAAGAAGGTGAAAAACCTCCAGGGCCTCTGCCAATCTACCCTGGAGGAAAATTCCTTCCCGACCCCAAATATGGTGATCAGCTGAACCCCGAGCATGCGGGCAAGACTCTCCAGCCAGACACTCAGGAAAAAGACTTTCAATATCCCAACATTGACCATCGGTACTAATTACCAGCAGTGGCACATAATTGACCTATTGAGTAAATCACATTATCCTTTCAAACCATTCCCTCCATAAACTTATCAAGCTTAATCTTAAAGCCGGAGAGGTCTTTCGCCCCCCCCATTTCCCTCGGTAGGCTGTTCCAGAATTTCACTCCTCTGACGGTTAGAAACCTTTGCCTAATTTCAAGCCTAAACTTCCCGACTGCCAATTTATATCCATTTGTTCTTGTGTCCACATTAGTACTGAGCTGAAATAGTTCCTCTCCCTCCCTGGTATTTATCCCTCTGATATATTTAAAGAGAGCAATCATATCTCCCCTCAACCTTCTTTTGGTTAAGGAAAACAAACCGAGCTCCTCAAGTCTCCTTTCATACGACAGGCTTTCCATTCCTCGGATCATCCTAGTGGCCCTTCTCTGTACCCGTTCCAGTTTGAATTCATCCTTCTTAAACATGGGAGACCAGAACTGCACACAGTACTCCAAATGAGGTCTCACCAACGCCTTGTATAACGGGACTAGCACCTCCTTATCTCTACTAGAAATACCTCGCCTAATGCATCCCAAGACCGCATTAGCCTTTTTAACGGCCACATCACATTGCCGACTCATAGTCATCCTGCGATCAACCAGGACTCCGAGGTCCTTCTCCTCTTCCGTTACTTCCAACTGGTGCGTCCCCAGCTTATAACTAAAATTCTTGTTAGTCATCCCTA
>QXTE01000214.1:2657146-2672104 GCA_003942145.1 Platysternon megacephalum
ACCTTTGGTAGCAGCAGCTCAGCGATTGCTTTGGCTACTTGCATCACAGCAGCCCCCACGGTAGATTTTCCCACTCCGAACTGATTACCGACTGACCGGTAGCTGTCCGGTGTTGCAAGCTTCCACAGGGCTATCGCCACTCGCTTCTCAACTGTGAGGGCTGCTCTCATCTTGGTGTTCTGGCACTTCAGGGCAGGGGAAAGCAAGTCACAAAGTTCCAGGAAAGTGCCCTTATGCATACGAAAGTTTCGCAGCCACTGGGAATCGTCCCACACCTGCAGCACTATGCGGTCCCACCAGTCTGTGCTTGTTTCCCGGGCCCAGAATCGGCGTTCCACAGCGAGAAGCTGCCCCATTAACAACATGATCTCCAAAGCGCCGGGGCCCGCGGCGCGAGACAATTCTGTGTCCATTTCCTCATCACTCTCGTCGCTGCGCTGCCGTAGCCGCCTCCTCCTTGCCTGGCTTTTCTGGTCCTGGTTCAGCATAAACTGCACGATCATGCGCGAGGTGTTTACAATGTTCATGACTGCTGTCTTGAGCTGAGCGGGCTCCATGCTTGCCGAGCTATGGCGTCTGCACAGTTCACCAGGGAAAAAAGGCGCAAAACGGTTGTCTTCCGTTGCTTTCATGGAGGGAGGGGGAGGATGTTCCCAGAACCGCCCGCGACAATGTTTTTTGTCCCATCAGGCATTGGGATCTCGACCCAGAATTCCAATGGGCGGGGGGGACTGCGGGAACTATGGGATAGCTATGGGATAGCTACCCACAGTGCAACGCTCCGGAATTCGACGCTAGTCTCGGTACATGGACGCGCACCGCCGAATTAATCTGCTTACTGTGGCCGCGTGCAATCGAATTTATACAATCGGTTGCAAAAAATCGAATTCCGTAAGTTCGGAGTAATCCCGTAGTGTAGACGTACCCTGAGTGACAGAAGTTAGAAAGCGTCTCCCACCGACATAGCTTCTGCCAGTCGCAGAGATGGTTTTATTATGAGCTCTCTCCTGTCAGCATACAGCGTCTTCACCACACGCGCTGCATCGGTGCAGTTGCGCCAGTGCAGCGCTGTACGTGTAGACGTGACCTTAACTAACATGTTTGTGTCCCTGGAGAGACGATGCAAGTAAAACCTGACTCTGAATTATTAGATCAGCAGCTTTTTAAGACTGTGAGCTTGACTGGGGCTCTGTGGAATACTATGGTGATATAAACAAACAGTAAGGTCCCCTAAAAGTCATACCCAGACCAAGATGGACAAAAGGACACAGCAAAGCACGACACACATTACTAAATTTTTCATCTCCTCTAGCTTGCGAAGAAACAGGACTCTTACAGTGTTTGTCTATACAGTAAAGAAAAACCCGCAGCTGGCTGCCAGCCGATTTGGCTCAGGGCTCGGG
The DNA here is from genome assembly GCA_003942145.1 of Platysternon megacephalum. Taxonomy (NCBI): domain Eukaryota; kingdom Metazoa; phylum Chordata; order Testudines; family Platysternidae; genus Platysternon; species Platysternon megacephalum. The sequence continues at coordinate 2,658,550 of QXTE01000214.1, forward strand.
CTGCAGTGTTGTTTCACTGCTGTGTAGACTTCCAGGCTCAGCTCTAGGACTCTGTGGCATGGGAAGTCCCAGATCTGGCCTCCATATAACAGATGAGGAAAGGGGCTCTAAAGAACCCTTGACACTGGATGCACATCTCTCAGCACTGAAAACTTTATATGCTGGGCACTTAACGTTTCTAGAAACCTTCTGTACGTGCAACATAACTGTTTCAGTGTTGCCAGTAAACGAGACAGATTCCACTTCCAGTAGACATGCCTAATCCTGGTTTACCAAGGTGATCCCAGAGCTAAAAGTGTTGATTGTTATTTTCTGTAGTCATGAATTTTGCGTCAATTTTAACCATAGAGACAAACAAAAGACACCATTAGAAAAGTCTGCTTATAGGGCTATTCTAGCAGGAGGTAAACAGCTTTGCACTAGGCGACAAATACCCACTCTTCTCTCTATCCACCACAACTTGTGCTTCTTACTATTCAAAAGAAAAACGGGGAGGAAGAAAAGCCGCAGGAATTGAGATAATCGCCTAGTGTTAATCAACTCCCTTTTTGTAACACAGACACCTGTTAATCCATTGATAAGAAGGTTGGACTAGGGAGGCCCAGGGCTCATAAAATCTTATCTAGTCATAAACGTAGCGTAGACCAGTTCCTCCTCCCTCAATATTTAATACTAGTGGCCACACTGAATGAAAAGCGATTGTATGCTGATTCATCGAATCACTGTTTTAGGGTAACTAAGAACATGATGGAGAAAATGTGTAACCTGTTTTATTTGCACTGTCCTATGGACACAGGAAGATGTGTCCTGTTCTGGTGCTGGTACCCATATTTATTCGAGGTTACCAGCGTTTTCTAGATTGCTATCCTTATGGCATAGTGTTGATTCCCGTCTCTAAGCCCCTGATGACCATTACTACTGCGTCAGCTACAGTGGCTGCAACTCGAGCAGCTGGTAGTGGAGGACGAGGTGGTGGTAATGGAGAAGGAAGAGAAGATTATAACCCACAACATGACCAATAATAATGAGACAATTGTTCTGAGGATAATGAGGGTTTTAAGATAAATGTAATGCAAAGCTCTGAGATGTCGCTCTACTCTGCTCCCCCCGCCCGACATGAACATTTGACAAAGCCAACACAATTTGAGGAACGTATTGTTGTTGATGAGTATATATATAAGCAAAAAAGTTTCAGACATATTTTACCCTATTCTAGTACAGAGCACTTTTGCAAGCCTGACCCTGTGTGTCAAATTGTACATGAAAAATAATACATTTCCCTCCCAATTACTACTATTTAACTTGGAGTTTTGCAGTGGCCACAGCTGACTGCAGCAACACGAAAAAATGCCTCCAAAAACATGGCCCATATGGTGCAACTGCACTAAAATCAAATGAATTTTGCTCGTCTGAGCAGTAATGTTGGCAACAGATATTAACTAGCACTAGCTTTTCTGCTTGTGAACCTTTTCTGAAAAAAAAATTCAGAGCGGTTAAAATTCCATTAAATCAACCTTTTTGTGCATCATTTGCCAATAAGAATACCCGGGAGAATTGAAGATATTAGCTATGGAAAGGTGCACTTTAGCTATCTGTGTACATATTTCTGTTGCACCCATCTATTATCTACCCCCAAAAATGCTGCATTGTTCCCTAGAGTATATCTCCCAAAGTATTGTCCAGTCTAATTTTTAAATGGTTTCTTCAGATAAGGATTTACATGTAATCCAATCCAAAGACTCATTTTAGTAATAAATAATTTTGGGCTAAATTCTTCAGAAACATTGGAATTTACTGAAATATAGGGCTGGAAGGGACCTCGCAAGGTTATCAAGTCCAGCCCTGTGCACCTAGGCAGGACCAAATAAACCTAGACCATCCCTGACAGCGTTGTCCTTCTAACCTCTTCTTAAAAGCCTTCAATGATGATGGTTATTCCACAACCTCCCATGAAAGCCTATTCCAGTGTTTACCAGTTAGAAAGTTTTTCCTAATATCCAACCTAAATCTCTACTGCTGCAGATTCAGCCCATTTCTTTTTGTCCTACACTCAGTGTACTTGGAGAACAATTGATCACACTCCTCTTTCTAACAGCCCTTAATATATTTGAAGACTATCAGGTCCCATCTCAGTCTTCTTTCTTCAAGACTATACATGCCTAGTTTTTTAACCTTTCGTCATAGGTCAGGTTTTCTAAACCAGTTATTTTTGTTGCTCTCCTCTGGACTCTCTCCAATTAATACACATCTTACCTAAAGTGTAGTGTCCAGAACTGGACACAGTACTCCAGCTGAGGCCTCAGCAGTGCCGAGTAGTGAAGGACAATCACCTTTCATGTCTTACATACAACACTCCTGTAGTTTTAAGTAAAAAGAAAAAAAATTGATAACTATTTTGCTTAAAACTGATTATACATTTTTAACAATTTTTCATTTTTCATTTTGATTTTTTTTAAACACAAACATTACCATCAGTTCTATTCACAAAAAAAGAATAAGTTGTGCATTACAGTTCTGCAATCACAGTGTAATAAAACACACATGATAAACTAGAGGGATCTTGCAGTTTTACAGATACAAGATTCACCACTTTAGAACAGGTCAACATTTTGCAAAACAGACGAAAGCCATGAAAAAGATTTCCAGGGCTTTTTAAGCTGAGTGCAAATGCAATTATAACTATCCAGGTGAACAAAAGAAGTGAAAGAAAACTGTCTCCATAAAATGAGTATTAAGTGAAACAGTTTCAACTATTTTAGTGCTACTTGCCAAAAAGATAGAAAAATCTCTAGACAGAACAGGTGGGATTTTCAAAGATGGTCTAACTCTGCTCCCACTGAACTCAGTGGGAGAACAGTTGTGCCAATATTGAGTGCATTTGAAACTTCCAGCTAATTAAGATCATTTGGATGTGCAGCCAAGTTCTTGAATGCTTTCCTGCAGGGACCTTCTCACTCTTATGAGATTTTTTCTGTCAAAGAAATGACCTAGCACATTTTATTTTGGATAGAATTTATCAAGCTGGATCACTACTGTGAGTGCCAATATCAGGGAAGATTCACGTTTGTTACAAACCAAGGCACAGGTTGTGATTTCTATACTTGGATTTCTCCGATCAATTGAGAACTCCTTTCGCACTGTAACTCCTTAACAGGGCGTCACAGACAGTCCCTTGGGCACTCTGCTCTATCTGACCACCCAGGCAAGCTTGCCTTTGTGATTAATAAAAATCGCAACAACATTCACAACAGACAGTTCCTTCTGGTCAGGGATTTTTATTCCCTTTCCCCAGAGTTGGAAATGAAGGGACAATGTTGGCACCTGTGTCCTCTTCATGGTTGCGGTCAATCAAAGTCTTTGTCCTTTGATGGTTCACAATGGCCCATTGGGTTTCAATGGACATTCTTGTGTTCAGGACCAGCAGTTTACATTAATTAATGCCTGTTTCCTGTTTGGTAAGGTACGCAATTACAGACGTTTACAGTGCAAACAGTCGGGCCTTGTCTACACTGCCACGTTACAGCGCTGAAACTTTCTTGCTCAGGGATGTGAAAAAACACACACACACCCCCAGCGATGCAAGTTCAGTGCTGTAAAATGGCTGTGTAGAAAGGGCTGGCAGCTACTCCCCTTGTGGGGGTGTGGTGTTTTTACAACGCTGGGTGTGCGCTCTCTCAGTGCTGGTGTCGCGACTACAAAGCCATGTTCAATCGCTGCTAAGGCTAGGGTGACCAGACAGCAAAAGTGAAAAATCGAGATGGCGGTGGGGGGTAATAGGAGCCTATATAAGAAAAAGACCCCAAAATCAGACTGTCCCTATAAAATCGGGACATCTGGTCACCCTAGGCACCACTTTAACGTTGTTAGTGAAGACATACCCTAAGTCTAACTTTATACCACAGGCTACAGATTGTATAAATGAGATCAATACATGAAGCAGCTTTCAACGTTCTTATCAATTTAACATCTATTTTAACCATGCTAACACACAGGTGAGCCAGCCTGGTTTCCACTATGCATTTCTCAGGGTTTAGTGATGCCTAGGGGGGGGGGCGGTCTTGGCATGAGCTGGCACCTGGTACGCCAGCCTCACAGAATTCTCAAAAGTCCTCACTACAGCCAGATTTCTTACTCCCTTTAACTGTCACTGGGAGTTGTGTGGCTAACTCCTTCAGCACTTCTGAGAGTCTCATCATTTTTAAAGGCTAATTTGTAGGAAAAGGAGGTAGTCTTATGGCCCCACAGTAAGGCTTCCATTGCATTTCCATTTAAAACAGGGGGCACATTCCCTTAAACACACATCTTTCCCAAATAATACCACTTCTACGGTGAATTTTTCTAGCTTAGTCTTGGACTCCAGGGAGCCCTCGTTTTTAAAGAAGGAATAATTTAAAAGTCGGTTGATTTTGAAAGGTCTTAGACACTTTTGATGACCACAATTTTCATAATTTAAATATTTATGGATCTGACATTTCAAACAATACTTTAGGCTGCAAGACGCAATATTAAAGCAGCTAGGAAGCATTTTAAATTGATGAGCGTTGTCTTCACCTTCCCCCTTTTCTTTTTTCTACAGAGGGCATTAGAGCACTCCATCTTTACAGACGGCTTCTCTTCTCCCAGGGAACTTACCAACTCACTAGTTCCCTGGCCCTGTATCACTCCAGACTCTTATCAACAAATTTTCATGTTAGCTGCCGCTAGGCCTCACCTATCTGACAAGATATCAGACTGGCCCTTGGCTGAGGCCCTAAAAGAAGGCTTCCATCTGTAGACTGTCAGTGATCCAGAGGTCCATTCACTTGAACTGATGTTAGACTAGGCTCTTTGTGCTGCATAGGAACTAGCAATGTAAAACGTCCTTCACTACCCCACTGACACCTCAACCTTACTCTTGAAGGCTGACCTGAATAGTTGACTTGAGCTGGGTTCAACCAGACGTTCTCATTTCTCACTGCATGACACCACTCATCAGAGTTTCAAGCCAGGACTCTTTTAGGCAGTGCATGTAAGATACAGTCTCACCTTAGGCATCAAAAGTGGTTAGTGGTTCTTGCCCTTTATTACAGAGTATCACGTGAATGTTATGTTCCCTTATCATTTATGTCTACAGTACATACCCATGATACATGGTAAGCCACGACTCTGGTTTTTCTTGCTCCCAGATAGTGTGACAAAATTGCAGGGGGTAGTTAATACAGTTAGACATAAACATTCAAACCCTCTTCTGAATCATTACAAACTAATTAAGTGAGTTTGCTGATGCTGTCCATTTTGTTTTAGTCTCCTGGATGTTCTTGTTCTGCTGACAGCTAACTAATTCCAGACTTTGGTGGATTTTGTCTTACAAAAGTCTCGCCTAAAAATATCTCATGTTTATTGCAGCCTGATCAACAGCGAAAACACTGAGCTCCGGCGAGTACTAGGTGGTGCCTGCAGACAGCTGAAGGAGCATCAGGGTAGTGTAGACGCGATGAATCGATCCCCGATCGCTGTCCCGTCGACTGCCGAACTCCAGCAGTGCGAGAGGCGGAATCAAAAGTGGACGGGGGAGCCGCAGCCGTCGATCCCGCGCCGCGACGACGCGAAAATAAGTCGACTTCAGCTACGCTATTCTCGTAGCTGAAGTTGCCTATCTTAGATCGATCCCGCCTGCCACCCCCCCCCCTCCCCCCAGTGTATACCACACCAAAGTTAAAGTTGCTCCTTTAATTTTTAAGGTGAGTTAGGCCAGCCTCTTTCATGAGAACTAGCTGACAAAGGGACAACTCATGAAGGATACTTGTCCAAGAAATCTTGAGTGGCCCAATTCAGTTTGAGTAAGGGTAGCAGAATCTATCTTCTAATATTAGAAATGTTTCTATTGATCTGTGTATTTCTCAGCTCCTTTTCAAACAAGCTGCAGAAAATTTAGGGTGTGTCATATTTTGACTATGAGAACTAGCCCCATTAGGTCACATTCTGGAAACATGGCAAGATACTAGAGAAGTGACTTTCTACACAAAAAAGGAACAAAAAGTCACAGTATCTAATTTTTTCACGAAACAAATAATTCTGAAAAAATTCAAACTGGAAATGTTGAAAACAGAAAGTTGACAGTTTTACTGAAAGAAAACAATACAGTCTGTTAAAATGCCACGTATATGGATACTACAATTTATGTGAGTTCATGCTAAAGACTAATCTATAGCTACAGATGTCACTTTTAATTTTGGGACTCCGAATCTGAAAATTGAATAATCTAATTAAAGCCAAACATTTTACCACAGCAAGATTAAATTCTGTCTAACGCATGGATTCCAACAGGGAAAAATGGTCTTGGAAAACTTTTTGACCAGCTCTAGTGTAAGTGTAGGGTGAGTCTTGCCTTTCACATTCTATCTTGTCAGTGCTGGCTTGATTTTATTTCGGTCATGATTTTTTTTTGGTCTGTTTCATTCAGAAGAGATTTTCCTAAATACCCTCTGATGCTACGGGGCATAATGGCGTCTGCGGCTAATAAAACTAATGAAGCTTTTGGCAATGAATGAAACCCAAATAACTTCATGAGGTTTCCTGTCTTCTAACTGGTTACTCAGAGCAGAGTTTGAATTGAAGTGGGAATCTCAAATGGCCAGGGATATTGAGAGAAGCGCATCAGAAATCATGGGGCCTGTTGAATCTGTTTATTGGTATGTACATTATACATAATAATAGGCTATGTTCTTTAGAAATCAAACAAGAGAAAGAGTTTTCCTGACACAGGTAGCCAGTGGGCATGTTTACTTAATACCGGTAGGCGTGTTTACTCTTTCTAAGCCTTTAGCCAACAGCAGTATGAGCGAACAAGCCGCATCCGCCATTTGAGTACACTAGTTTTGTGCCACTATAATAGAGAGAAAATCAGGCCCAATATCATATTTGCTTCGACAGTTCCGTTAGCTTATATTATGAGAGCCCCAGAGACACCAGCTGAGATCAAGACCCTAGTGTGCTAAGTGTCCCCCGTCCCCACACACAGTAAAGTTCCTGACCTAAAGTGGTTACACGCAACAGGAGAAAGGAAATACCATAAAATCCCATTTTACAGCAGGGGAAAGGAGTACTGCTGGTCTAAAACTGCATTTTATTTACAATGGAAAAAAAAAAGAATTTCCAAAATTTCTCACCGAATATTTCAGGATTTTGACAAATACCTGAAAAATTTCAGCAAGACCAGCAATGTTTAAAAACCAAATTGAGAGAGACAAGGTGAGTGAGGTAATAACTTTTATTGGTCCAACTTCTGTCAAATTTGAAGAATTTGAAATGGTTCATTTTGAAATGACTGTTTGACTTTTCATTTTGAAAGATTCTTTGTTTTGAAATTGAATTATAGTTACATAAAAAGGGTAAACACTTCTCTCTCTCCCCCTGCGATGATACAATGAAACACTTAAAAAAAATTGGGACAGAACAGCAGTGATTACCCGTCTTTTGGGGAATTAAAATTTGTGGGACTTTATGTCTACTATTCACCAGATAGAGTAAACAAACATTTTGAAAGTATATAGGAAATTGATTATCATGAATGTAGATAGAGCTCTGGTTTACTTATCTAGCTACAGGTTTTCACAGTAAGGAGAATATTGGATTAATCGGTACCTTCTACGACACTTAAATGTTTGAATGCAAAAAACCAGAGAAGAGTATTAGTGATAAAAATAATTCTGTAAACAGCAGATAGGTACATTTTATTATCAGTCAGCAAACTCTGAAATTTCATGTTGTTTTACTGTATGTTCCTTTACTGTATGTTTCAATATAAACCAAATTATACCTGCGTTCCCATAAAAGATGCATTACAGCATGTAATCTTACAGTGGATTTCAGCACGCCACAGAATTTCATTGGTTGGAAATGAAGATATTTTCAAGGAATATGACACTCATATTGAACATATTGTTGATTCACTGCACACTGTAACTAATCCGCAATTCTCCCAACATATTTCTGTTCTACAGAGATCTCTGAAATATGAATGACAGGAGGCTGATTTTATGCCTCCTAGACTCAGGCTTTGCTCTGCCAATAAGTCATATCTGTCTATCAAACCATAAATTGGTCATTAGCATAAGAAATCAAACAATCTGTCATTCTGCTTCGATTCTATGAATGGAATTTGCTGCACAAATTGAACAGCTGGGATTAAACTGACAAGAGAACAGCTGTCTAAGATCAACATGTAGACCAGATTTTCAGAAGTGCTCAGCACCCCGAAGATCCTATTGTTTTCATTAGGAGCTACCAGATGTTGAACTGTTTGGGAAATCTGGCTCCTAGTGGCTTTATTTCTCTAAAATTCAGATAATCTATTTGCAAGAGAGACTCGGCAACTTCTAAAGATATTGTATAGCTAGTATAGCAGTTTATTCCTTGTTAACAGAGTATGCTCATTTAAGAAATATATCTGCATCCTTTGCATTTTAAAAATATATAACCCTCAGAAGAAAAATTACAAGGATTGCAAGAGTTTCCTACACTAGTTTCATGTTTATTCCTTTGATTGAACAGTATCTAAAGAGTACAAAAGCTGAAACTGATGAAATCTGTCAAACCATAGAGACAGATATACATGTTCTTCAATATACAGACTGCGTGTGCTCTCTCTCTCGCTCTCTCATATGACTATACCTCTAGGGGCATTTTAATTTAGTAAATTAGCACAGGCTGGTGTAGCCATAACCAGAGACGTTCTCATATCAACCACCATGCTGTTGAGACATGTAGGGTGAGATCCAAGTCTCACTGAAGTCAAGGGCAAAGCTCCACTTTAGTGGAATGAGGCTTTCACCTGTAATTTTGCCATGAAACACCTAAAAACAAAGGCAGATAGAAAATACAGAAACCACACTAAGTATTAATGACTATTATTGTTGTTTAAAATATATTACACACAAGGGGTGGGATTTTCAAAAGTACTCATTAACTCTATTTCAATTGATCTCAATGAAAGTTTTGCTTGTTATCATGAGAGCCACACCAGAAATCATTCACCACAGTAGTTCAGGGGAATTTTCAACAACACAGGACCCAGATGACAGCGGTGCTGCCTTGCTCCAACTTCCTTCATAAATCTTCCCCAGCAACAAATGATGGATTCTTGAGTAAGAGCTTAGCTACTAAGTTAAGAGAGCCTCCCGTACTCCTCTAAGGAGTTCTCATTCTCAGTCATCAGTAGGTCTGATAATACACAATAGAGTCAACAATACAGACCTACCTATTTATCTGGCCGCCACCTAAATAGCATCCAGTGCTTACAAGGCATTTATAGACAGACATAAGAATAGCAAGCTCTCCATTCCTTCACAGCCTGCAAGTTAAGTAGTTTGATATAATGGAGGGTTAATTGTGTACATCTGGTCTTGATGAGGGAAATCCAAGTCAAAGAAATTTGCTTTGCAGAGCCCTGGCTATGGATACGATTTTGTCACAGTAAAATTAGGCAACACATGGAACAGTCATGCTAAAACGCACAGTCAGGGTACGGACATGGTGGGGTTGAAGCTGAAGCCGGAGCTCCCAGGTGTGGGGCTAAAGCCCGAGATCCGCCATCCGCGGCTGAAGCCGAAGACGCGGAGATGTGTTAAAGTAATGGAATCTGTAATCTCCGTGACAATTTGTATTTTTAGCCCTGGCCATTCTTCTCTCTCGTGGTGCGGTGCTCTGGAGTCAAGTTCCGCCCGCTGTGACAATTTCTTCTCCCTCCCTCCACTGGATGACAGTTTCATTGTACTCATGGACCGTAGCATTCAGGAGAGGTTACAGTTTCACAAACACTTTCAAATAAAGTTTTAACACGAGGTATATTATGGCCTTATTCCAGATGTGCAACTCTCCCGCCATCGGGAGATCTGGACGGTGATGATCCATTTAACCATCAGAGGAGTGAGGTGCCAGAACAACCTTACAACAGGAGTTCTGGGGACTGTGACAGGTCGTTCTACTTACTTGATGGTGCCATCTCCTGGCGGTTCTCGAGATTAGCTCGCTGAGGCCAACGTGCCTCAGATACATACTCCTGTGAAGCACCTCTCTTGCGTTCAGGAGCCACAACTGTCCTCTTTGTGACAGCCCTCCGGTTAGGTCACCATCGTAGTTCCCCTTCTGAGGAGCATTGACCGGCAGGGGAACCTGGGCCCACCCTCTACTCCAGGTTCCGGCTCAGGGACCCTCTACACAGCAGCCAAGGTCTGTTCCCTGAACTTTGCTACCTTTCTCTAAGCTGCTTCGGTACCACACATGCATACATAGTATGGTAATTGGAGCCACAGAACTGCCTAAGAAACACAGGAATAAGAAAGTTGTTAGCTACTTTCATGCAATTGCAGTACATTTGACTTTAACTTTCTGAATCCAGTTCAGAAAGACTATTAAAGTCCACAGATGAACAGGTTCTTATATAGCCATTATCTCTCCGGAATGCTTGGCCCCCACAAGGACCACAACAGCCTAGCAGTTCCAGATACCATGCACGAAGCTCCCAGTCCGTTCCTTCCATTACTGTAATGCATTCAATCTAGGGCTAATGATGCTCTGGATCCCATCCTGAAACACTCTCCCATGTAGAGTGATACTCTATTCTTGCAAGAACTCCTGTTGATTGCAGCGAGACTAGTTGTGGATTCAGGCACGTTTAGCATAGATAAGGGGCCAATCTGTGCCCAGTTTTTCTTCTCTGCTTATATGGCTCACTCGTCTGTGCAGAGTACTATTATATTTACAGTGCTCCTCGGCAGGCCATTCATCCGGTTTTAAGCTGGACAGTCCTCTTTGTCTATTTGTCCTCTGTCTGGTACTGAGACAAAACCCGGCTTTGTCCGTCATGGACATGGGTCGACATTTTGAAGAGTGTAATGCTGAGCTCGTCACAATGGCATCATCTAGGCAGCATGAGCTCGCATGCACCATACATGGAAGGTCATGCTGGAAAGGGCAGGTCACGCAGGCAGCGGGGGAGTCCATGAAGTACCGGAATGTCTCCCAGAAGTACCGGAATGTCTGGTGTTCTATGGGTGCTCAGTAGCCACTGTAGTGGAACCTATTTGAGGCCCATTGTGCTAGACGCATTGTGACAGACAAAGACAAGAGCTGCATAACTTATAAAGAGACAACGAATGGAAGCAGAAGCAGAGGTAAAACGACTTGCCCAAGATCCCACAGCAGATCAAGTCTCCTGATTCGCACTCCAATGCACTATCCCCTGGCTCACACTGCCTTTCCTATTCTCTAACTCATTTCTATTCCATTCAGGTCCTTATGCCATGCACTTCACAACTGTATGGGGTCTCCGGTGCTTAATATGTAATGAAAGTCGTACCAGGGGGGTCAATCATTTTTTTTACATTCATAACTGATGCAGCAAGCCCAGAGGTGCCAGGGCTATGAACTGCCAACCCTGGAAGTGCGGGGCCTCGGCCCAAATTTAGCACTGGGGGGTCCCCTAACTTTACACCTCTCCTTATGTTCTATGCAATTGCTCTGTGATGCTGGCACACCAGGCGCCAGCTCATGTCAAGGCCTCAGGCCTCACTGAATGCTGACAAATGCATAGCTGGAAACCAGGCTGGCTTATTTGTGTGTTAGTATGATCAAAAACGATATTAGATGTTGAATGTGTTTAGTGTTTTAACAAATGGTTGTAGGATGCTGCATGTATTGTTCTCACTCAACTATACCCCATGTTATAAAGGGAAAGAAAGCATTTGCTTTGGAAAGCTCTGTGACTATGAGACATTCTGCGAAATCAAGGATCAAAGACTTTGTTATGCGCCTTCTTCCCCCCGCACTCCATGAAGGGACCTATGTGAGAACTGCTGCTTTCAGCTTGGTTTCTGTGCGACGAAGCTATAAATATGGATTGTTTGGACTTAAGAAGATGTGGAGCCAAAGTTACACTGAGCAGCAGGCTCCCCCAGCCCAGCCCCGCCCCGCCGGAGCTGCCTCTCTCCCTGCCGTACCCCTGGGACAGCCTGCACCCCAAACCCCCAGTGAGAGCCCTGACTCCCCCACACACCCCAACACTGCCCTTGCCCTGAGCCCCCTCCCACACACCAAATCCCTCGGCCCCAAACCCAGCACACATCAACTCCATAACAAAATTCATTCCGTTCATGGACGTAAAAAATTAGAGGGAACACTACGGGGAGCCCCAGATTTAGAATAATATAATTATTAGGACTGGAAGGAACCTCAAGAGATCTAGTCCAGTCCCCTGCATTTATGGTAGGACTAAGTATTATCTAGCCCAGGGGTCGGCAACCTCTGGCACGCGGCTCGCCAGGGTAAGCACCCTGGCNCAGGGGTCGGCAACCTCTGGCACGCGGCTCGCCAGGGTAAGCACCCTGGCGGGCCGGGCCAGTTTATTTACCTGCCGCGTCGGCAGGTTCGGCCGATCGCGGCTCCCACTGGCCGCGGTTCGCCGCTCCGGGCCAACGGGGGCGACGGGAAGCCGCGGCCAGCACATCCCTCGCCCGCGCTGCTTCCCGCTGCCCCCATTGGCCCGGAGCGGCGAACCGCGGCCAGTGGGAGCCGCGATCGGCCAAACCTGCCGACGCGGCAGGTAAATAAACTGGCCCGGCCCGCCAGGGTGCTTACCCTGGCGAGCCGCGTGCCAGAGGTTGCCGACCCCTGATCTAGCCCATCCCTGACACGTGTTTGTCCAATCTGCTCTTTAAAATCTCCATTACGGGAGATTTCACAGCCTCCCTAGGCAATTTATTCCAGTGCTTAACCACTCGGACAGGAAGTTTTCCCTAATGTCCAACCTAAACCTCCCTTGCTGCAAATTAAGCACATTGCTTCTTGTCCTGTCCTCAGAGGTTAAGAACCATATTTCTCCCTCCTCCTTGTAACAAACTTTTACATACTTGAAAACTGTTATCATGTCCCGTCTCAGTCGTCTCTTTTCCAGACTAAACAAACACAATTTTTTTCAATCTTTCCTCATAGGTCATGTTTTCTAGACCTTTAATGATTTTTGTTGCTCTTCTCTGGACTGTTTCCAATTTGACCTGAAATGTGGTGCCCAGAACTGGACACAATACTCCTGTTGAGGCCTAATCAGCACAGACTAGAGCAGAATTGCTTCTCATGTCTTGCCTACAACACTCCTATTAATACATACCAGAATGATGTTTGCTTTTTCTTTTGCAACATTTTTTTGCTTTTTTGTTGACTCATATTTAGCTTGTGGTCCACTATGACCCCCAGATCCCTTTCTGCATACTCCTTCCTAGGCAGTCATTTCACATTTTGTATGTGTGCAAGTGATTGTTCCTTCCTATGTGGCGTACTTTGCATTTGTCCTTATTGAATGTCATGCTATTTGCTTCAGACTATGTCTCCATTTTGTCCAGATCATTTTGAATGTTAATCCTATTCTCCAAAGCACTTGCAACCCCTCCTATCTTGTAATCGTCCGCAAATTTTATATGTGCACTCTCTAGGTCATATCTAAATTTATGAAGATATTGAACAGAATTGGACCAAGAACTGATCCTTGCGGGACCCCACTCATTACGTCCTTCCAGCATGA
>QXTE01000215.1:3527-75555 GCA_003942145.1 Platysternon megacephalum
TCAAGGCTATGACAATGGGAGCAATATGAAAGGGAAAGAAAATGGTGTCCAGCGAAGAATTTTGGATATTAATCCACGAGCCTTTTTTGTTCCTTGCAGTGCACATTCATTGAATTTGGTTGTTAATGATGCTGCAAAGTGTTGCTTGGAGGCAACCGCCTTCTTTGATTTAGTTCAACGTGTGTATGTGTATTTCTCAGCTTCTACACATCGCTGGGAAGTTCTAACACGCCACGTATCTAATCTCACAGTTAAACCATTGAGTGAAACAAGATGGGAAAGTCGAATCGATGCCTTGAAACCTCTTCGCTATCAGCTTGGTGACATCTATGATGCTCTGATTGACATCTATGAAGACACTACTCTAACAGGATCATCTGGCAATACGTCACGAGTTGATGCAAAGGCTCTTACAAAAGCCATTTCTAGTTTCAAGTTTCTTGTTTCTCTTGTTTTGTGGTATGACATATTGTTTGAGATCAACATGACTAGCAAACAACTTCAAGCAAAAGAATTCGACATATGTGATGCCATTAATCAACTTGGAGAAACCAAGAAGTTTCTTGTGGGCCGCAGAAGTGACGCAGCCTTTGAGAAAACATTGGTAGATGCAGGTGAACTTGCGGAGGAGTTGGATGTACCGGCACTTTTTGAACCAGATCCAATCCGTATTAGAAAGAAGAGGAAGCAGTTCACATATGAAGCAGATGACGAACCTATTTATGATCCGAAAGAAAAATTCAAAGTGAACTTTTACTTTGCAGTCATTGACACAGCAATACATTCGGTTGAAGAAAGATTCACATTGATGCAGCAAATTAGTTCAGTATTTGGCTTCATATATGATGTTTACAGTTTGCAAAATAAAACACCAAAGCAAATTATGGAACATTGCTTGAATCTGGAGCGAGCTTTGCAACATGGTGAATCCAAAGATATTGATGCCTTTGACTTGTGCAGTGAATTGCAAGCTATTGCAAGACGAGTCCAAAAGAGTTCATCACCGCAAGATGTATTGAACTTCATATGGGAAAATAAGCTGACAGATAGTGTCCCTAACACAGTTATTGCTCTTCGCATCCTCTTGACTCTCCCAGTTTCTGTGGCCAGTAGTGAGCGAAGCTTCTCGAAGCTCAAGTTGATAAAAACATACATGCGAACATCAATGTTGCAACAAAGACTTGTTGGGCTATCTATCTTGTCAATAGAACATGACATTGCTCACAGCATTGACTTGGAGGAACTTGTTTCTAAATTTGCTAAACTTAAAGCACAGAAAAATAAATTATAAATTATAACATGTTACTCTGTGACAGTGTATTGTGTATAATGTATGTGATTTGGGGGGGGGGGCAAGGTGGACGTTCGCCTAGGGCGCAAAATATCCTTGCACCAGCCCTGATCGGGCAGCAGCTCCCAAGGGGGTTTCTGTGATCCACAACGTCACACACATAATCTACATAATGTTCAATCCCTCTTTGAATCCTGCTAAATTCTAGGCCTCAATGTCATACTATGGCAATACATTCCATAGTCTAAGTATTCACTGAGTAGAAAATGTATTTCCTTTTATTGGTTTTCAATTTGCCATCTTTCAGTTTTATTGACCATCCCCTTGTACTTATATTAAGAGAAAGGGTGGAGCATAATAGACATAGAAAGTGGCAAGGTAACAGTGTAATAACCTCACCCGATCCACAGGGAGTCAGTCCTACAGAAGGAATAGAAGACTACTGAACAAAACCCAAGAAGACACTGGCTTCCTGTTTCTCGAGAACATCCAAATGCTACTGACAATGCTCCTCTGCTGACAGAAGTAACAAATCTAGCCACTGTCAATGTGAAACACATAGAGTACATCTACATTTGAACTGGAAGGTGTGATTCGCAGCTTAAATAGATGTACCCATGCTAGCTCTGCTCAAGCTAGAGCCTAAATATAGCAGCTTGGGCTAGCTGCCCAAGTACATACCCAGAGGATCAGGCAGGAATGCACTTGAAGTGACTAGCCCAAGTGACTACCCACACCATCACAGACACACTGCTATTTTTAGGCACTAGCTCGAGCAGAACTGAGGGTGCGGTATGCCTCTTCAAGCTGGGAATTACACCCCCAGTTTGAGGTGCAGATGTCCCATCAGAACAGTAAATACAGGCCCCAGATGGTGGTTCTACCTCAGCAGATGAACAAACATTTGCAGAAGCAACTACTTGGGGCACAAAAGTGGCCATGTGATCAGAAAGCATTTGAGGTTCCAAGGTAGTTATTGACACCTGTATATCTATATTTTAATGTATTTTAATGTATTTATCCTCACAACACCCCTGTGAGGTAGGAAGGTGCTATTATATCAATTTTATTGATGAGGAACTAAGGTAAAGTGACTTACCAAAGGTCAGAAAGGAAGTCTGTGGCAAAGCAGGAATTTGAAGGTAGGTCTCCTCGGCCCCAGGCTCAGAGGCTGCTCATGACAATCTGTTGTGCCCCCCTGTTCCTTGCCCCCCACCCACTTTGTATTTTTGCTATTCTGCCTCAAATGCTTTCTGTTATCACAGGGGTTCTCAACCCCCTTTGAACCATGCCTCACCTTAGCACCCTGTGACTCTGGGTGCCAACTAGCTGAAGACACAGAAGGGGTGCATAGGCACTACAGGGATCGCAAGGTACGTGCATCATAATTCACCAAAGGGTGGCATGTGAGGTCTCCACTAAAAGCCAATAGCTAACTGGTAATCATATTTATTATGAAATGTATGGATGGATATTATTTAAGGAGTTATATATATATCCTGAAAATCATGTTCTCATGTTCTATGAGTCAGGGCTGGTCACCAGGAGGTGATAAACAGGTTCCTTTCAAGCAGGAGGTAAGAACGCTTATCTCTGTCTGGTCCTGTGTGTATTGTATGTCTCCCAATGTAAGTCTATTTGTGTACTGAGCCTCCAAGCTAATCAAGTTTACAAAATCACAAGGGAGGGAAAGTTGCAGGGAAAAAACAAAACAGCAGGGTGTATCATGTGTACCAGTGAAGGCAATGGTTTTTAGGTGTGTAACAGAGAATACTCTCCTTCCCTTAGGGGGAGAAGCTGCCAGTGTGCNATTCTGTTCCACCCCCTTTTATAGCTTTAGCACAAAGAGGGAATCTTTTGTCTCTCTGGGTCCCCACCCCTTCTTCTAAATGGAAAAGTACCAGATTTAAGATGGATTCCAGTATCACGTGACCTGGTCACATGTCCTGTGAGACCTCATTCTTCATCACCAAGGTCACGAACACAGGAAGGCCTTCAGGTAAATAACCCCATTCACAACCAATTGTTCTAGTCAATGGGAGCCATTAAGATTTTAAGCCACCATTAATGGCCCACACTTTGCATAATTACAATAGGACCTCAGAGTTATATTTCATATTTCTAGTTTTAGATACAAGAATGATACATACATACAAATAGGATGAACACACTCGGTAGATTATAAGCTTTGTAATGATACCTTACAAGAGACCTTTTGCATAAAGCATATTTCAGTTACCTTATATACACATTTCCATAAAACATTATGGAGTGCAAAGTTACACACTTTTCAACAAATAAAAGTATTTTTTCACAATTATTTTAACCCACCACAACAGGAAAATATGTATATATGTATGCATACAAAGTATGTTGCAGATGAGAAATAATGTTAGGGGAAAATTCCCATTAGCTGCTATGGGAGATGGCCTGAGAAAGGACTGAAAGACTGAGCCCACTGTATATACTGAAACTCAAATATGTTTGCTCCTTGCTTCATTAACTTACTTGAGGATACCTGCAACAGGAGAATCCCACAAAACTCAGAATTGGCAAAAGCCTTCACATGCTTCTGCATCATCTGCAATGTTATAGAAATAACAGAATCACAGAATAGAAATGTAAGGCTGGAAGGGACCTTGAGAGGCCATCTAGTCCAGGGGTCTCAAACTCAAATGACCACGAGGGCCACATGAGGACTAGTGCATTGACCCGAGGGCCGCATCACTGACACCCCCCTCGCTGCCTCTGGCCCTGCCCCCACCCCTTCCATTAGGCCCCGCCCCTGCCCCACCTCTTCCCACCCCATTTCAACCCCTTCCCCGAAGCCACCCCAATGCTGCCCCCAGGGGGGTGCAGGAGGTGTGCAGGGTGCGACGGGGGCTCAGGGCAGGGAGTTGGTATGTGGGGTGCAATAGGGTGAGGGGTGCGGCAGGGGGTCGGGGTGCAGGGTGCAGCAGGGGGCTCAGGGCAGGGAGTGCAGGAGGGGTGCGGGATGTGGCAGGGGGCTCAGGGCAGGGGGTTGGGGTGNCGCTTACCTAGAGCGGCTCCGGGGTGGCAGCGGCGCACACCGGGGCCAGGGCAGGCTCCTTGCCTGCCCTGTCCCCCCGAGCTGCTCCGTTCCAGGAAGCAGCTGGAACCGTGTCCCTGCAGTCCCTGGGGGTGGGGCTCAGGGTTCTGTGCATGCGTGTGCTGCTCTTGCCTCCTCCAGGTACCTCCCACGAAGCTCCCATTGGCCGCAGTTCCCTGTTCCTAGCCAATGGGAGCTGCGAGGGGCGGTGCCTGGAAGGAGGCAATGCAGGAGCCCTCTGCCTCCTTCCCCCTCTCCCCCGGCCTGAAGGGGCTGTGCTGCCGGCTGCTTCAGAGAGCAGCGTGGGGCTCGCAGCGCCACAGGGGAAATCCTGCGGGTAGGCAGAGGGGCGGGGGGGGAGCTTGGCGGGGAGCTTGGCGGGCCGCACACAAGAGCCCCGTGGGCCGCATGCGGCCCGCGGGCTGCGTGTTTGAGACCCCTGATCTAGTCCAACCCCCTATGCTAAGGCAGGATCAAGTAAATCTAGACCATCTCTGACCAACGTTTCTCTGATTTAATGCAGAAAATCTCCAGTGATGGGGATTCCACAACCTCCCTTCCAGTACTTAGCTATCCTTATGGTTAGAAAGTTTTTCCAAATATCTAACTTATAACTTTGTTGCTGTGGAATAAGCTCATTACTTCTTGTCCTACTTTCAGTATATAGGGAGAACAATTGCTCACCATCATCTTTAGAACAGCCCTTGCAATATTTGAAGTCACTCATCAGGTCCACCCCTCAGTCTTCTTTTCTCGAGAATAAGCATACCCATTTTTTTAACTTTTCTTCAGATACTTTATAATTTTTGTAGCTTTCCTTGAGACTCTCTCCAATTTGTCCAGATTTTCCTTAATGTGTGGCACCCAAAACAGCAAACAATACTCCAGCTGAGGCCTCTCCAATGCTAAGTAGAATGGGACAATTACCTCCCGTCTCACGTACAACATCCTGTTATACCCCGGAATGATATTAGCCTTTTTCACATTTGCATCACATTGTTGGCTCATATTCAATTTGTGATCCACTATAACCCCCAGATCCTTTTGAGCAATACTACTCCATAGGAAGTTAAAACCCTTTTTGTATTAGTGCATTTGATTTGTCTTTAGTAAGTATAGTAGTGTAGTACTTTGCACTTGTGTAAGCAGAGTCTGAATGAGCTCTCCCCTGACATCTAGTGGGTGAGCTGTGGAAAAAGACTTCAGAAGCTGATCTCGTTTGCATGGACACACCCACCCTGCCTAGGTGCTCAGCATGATGGGATTGCTTGCCCAAATGATCACTTGTGGCTGGTGTTGGATCCTCAGTCTCCTTGTTATTGGGGCAGGAGTAATAAAGGGTTGTTATCCTTGTTGTGTGAACCGAGAGCAGCAGAACTGTACCTGGCATACCCCCCTGGAGGGACTCACCCTCAACTGAACGGCACCCGTGAGGCAGGGCACATGGGTTCTAAAGCCCAATGAGTTGAGAGAGGGTGGGAGTAGATGTGTGTACTGGGTGGTGAAGGGTCTGTTTAAGAGTCGTAGATACCATTTGACCCTTTGTCTCTCCGTGATATATTAAAAGAGCTAATTTAGACTCAATTGAGAGTCTTGTTACATGCTGCAGAACTGAAATCACGGATCCTATGTCTAAGTATTAGACCTACTTTGGGACAGTGTCTCTATTGCAACAGGCTGCCCAGCATGCCCTACAGTGAGGTTCCCCCACTAATAGCTGAAATCACTGAGACCTGTGTTAAGTGGGGGGGGGAGCTGAAGACATCTTGGTGAGTGGCCAGCTGGGCAGCTAGCGGAGAGGTGCAGCAAGCGGCAGCAGGGTGGCTGGTGGAGAGGTGTGGCAAGCGGTCAGCAGGGCAGCTGGCAGAGAGGCGCGGGCAGCAGAGAGACTGGTGGAGAAGCGCGGCAAACGGCCAGAGCAAAGCCATGCAAAAGTGTGGCAATTGACCGTTGGGGTGACGAGCGAGTGCCCGAGCAGTGCAGCATGTAAGGTGCCCCCTTACTCTCCCTGCCTTCCACACAGGGTGGAAGGTGAACTCTGTGGATGAACCTCTGAACTCTGGGGCTGCGCTGGCTAAGGACAGCAACTGTGAGTGTGGTACAGAGAAGGGATGGGCACGTTAAAGGGACTTTTGTGTTGCTGGACTTAAGACCCTGAGGGGAAAAGGACATTGCCCAACTTACTTGGGGGTGGGTCTTTTGCTCATGGTTTGTGTTTATGAACCCTAGTTGCGGTGTTTTCCCAAATTAATGCTGAGTTAACTTCCTCCTTTTAGTAAAAGTTTTTGCTACACTCAGACTCTGTGCTTGTGAGAGGGGAAATATTGCCTCTTAGAGGCACCCAGGGGGTGGTGTGTAATTGTCCCAGGTCACTGGGTGGGAGCTCTAGCCGGTTTTGGTTGTATTGTTGAAAAGAAACCCTTAGATCAGGGGTCGGCAACCACGGCACGCATGCCAAACACGGAATGCAAGCCGATTTTGAGTGGCACGCTGCTGCCTGCCACGGTCCCGGCCCCCAGCCCCACTCAGCCCTCCCGCCCACCGCTCTCCCCTTGGGGGGCAGAAGCTTGGTTCTGCAGCAGCCAAGCTTCCCCTCGCCCCCGCTTCTTCCCCCAGCGTGCTGCTTTCCTACCCCTCCTCCTCTCCTTCCCTGCACCGATCAGCTGATGGCCCTTGCGAGGGGGAGGGGGAGAAGTGGCAGCGTGCTCGATGCTCCGTAGAGGAAGCAGAGAAGAGGTAGGGACGGGGCCTTGGGGAAGGGGGTGGAACGGGGCATATCCCTTCCAGCCCCTGCCGTGAGCCGCTCAGGGCAGGGGGCTGGAAGCACCCCCACAAGCCAAGCACCCCAGCCCTCTGCCCTGACCCCTGAACCCCCCCACATATCCAGCCTTCTGCCCTGCACCTCCACACACACACCCAGCCCTCTGCCCTGACCCCTGAACTCCCCCCCACACCCAGCCTTCTGCCCTGCACCCCCCCACCCCTCTGCCCTGACCCCTGAACCCCCACACACACCCAGCCTTCTGCCCTGCAGCACCCACACACACCCAGCCCCCTGCTCTGACCCCTGAACCCCCCCACACCCCCACTGCCCTCTTCCCTGACCCCTGAACCCCCCCCCACACACAGCCTTCTGCCCTGCACCCCACACCCCCATCCCTCTGCCATGACCCCTGAACCCTCCCACACCCCCAGCCTTGTGCCCTGCACCCCCCACATACACCCAGCCCTCTGCCCTGACCCCTGAAACCCCCCACACACACCCAGCCCTCTGCCCTGAACCCTGAACCCCCCCCCCTCAAGGTCTTGGGTCCTGGCTTCCGGCCCCTTGCCAGCCGGCGTCCTGGCCACAGGCCCCGCTCAGCCTGCTGCCGGCCTAGGTGAACAGAACACCAGGCTGGCAGTGGGCTGAGCAGGCTGGCGGCATAAGATCAGCATTTTAATTAAATTTTAAATGAAGCTTCTTAAACATTTTGAAAACCTTGTTTACTTTACATATAACAATAGTTTAGTTATATAATATAGACTTATAGAGAGAGATCTTCTAAAAAACGTTAAAATGTATTACTGGCAGGCGAAACCTTAAATTAAAGTGAATAAATGAAGACTCAGCACAGCACTTCTGAAAGGTTGCCGACCCCGGCCTTAGATACTGAACCAGGCCCTTGTTTCTGCTGGCTCCACCTGGCAGAAGGGTTACACTTGTCATTACTGAATTTCATCTTGTTGATTCCTGACCAATTCTCCAATTTCTCAAGGCCATTTGGAATTCTATTCCTCTCCTCCAGAGTGCCTGCAATCCCTCCCAGCTCGGTGTCAGCCACAAATTTTATAAGCATACTCTCCATTCCATTATCCACATCATTAACGAAAATGATAAATAGTACCAGGACAGGACAGACCTCTGTGGGACTCCACTAGATATATCCTCCCCATTTGACAGTGAACCACTAATAGTACTACTTTTGAAGTATAGTCTTTCAACCAGTTATGCAGCCACCGTATAGTAATTTAATCTAGACCATATTTCCCTAGTTTGCTTATGAGAATGTCATGTGAGATTGTGTCAAAAGCCTTACTAAAATCAAGATATATCACAACTGCTTCCCCCCCATTGATTAGGCCAGTCAACTTGTCAAAGAATGAAATTAGGTTGGTTTGGCATGATTTGTTCTTGACAAATCCATGTTGGCTATTACTAGGAGTCTACCAAATTCGTGGCTGTGAAAATCACATCATGGACCGTGAAATCTGGTCTCTTCCATGAAATCTGGTCTCTGACTACCCAGCTCTGAAGGCAGAGTGGAGAGCAGTGGCTACTGGCTGGGTGCCCAGCTCTGAAGGCATCGCCATCACCAGCAGCAGCACAGAATTAAAGGTGGCAATACCATGCCACCCTTACTTCTGTGCTGTTGCTGGCCCTAGCACTGCCTTCAGAGCTGGGCAGCCAGATAGTGGTGGCTGCTAGCTGGGCACCCAGCTCCGAAGGCAGCGCCACTGCCAGCAGTAGCACAGAAGTCAGGGTGGCAATATCATTAATGCACTTTGATCTAGTCCGTATTGAAACTGAACTAGATCAAAGCGCACTAACTGTTAATGCACATCAGCAGGGTCTGCACAAANAATGGACCGTGAAATCTGGTCTCTTCCATGAAATCTGGTCTCTGACTACCCAGCTCTGAAGGCAGAGTGGAGAGCAGTGGCTACTGGCTGGGTGCCCAGCTCTGAAGGCATCGCCACCACCAGCAGCAGCACAGAATTAAAGGTGGCAATACCATGCCACCCTTACTTCTGTGCTGTTGCTGGCCCTAGCGCTGCCTTCAGAGCTGGGCAGCCAGATAGTGGTGGCTGCTAGCTGGGCACCCAGCTCCGAAGGCAGCGCCACTGCCAGCAGTAGCACAGAAGTCAGGGTGGCAATATCATTAATGCACTTTGATCTAGTCCGTACTGAAACTGAACTAGATCAAAGCGCACTAACTGTTAATGCACATCAGCAGGGTCTGCACAAAAAGTAAATGCGCTGCAGGCTAGTGCTGGGTAGATTCACACCCCAGCTTTCTGTTAAGTAAATTGTCCTGTAGACAAGCCTTAATTTATAAAACTCAGCTTACACTGCCCACAAAACAAACATAAATTCTTTAACTTGATGTAGGTGCTTATGGCCACAAGGTGCTTACGAATAAACTGAGTTAACCTCGGCCCTGAAGCATCAGGCTTTATTTTCCTTCCAAAACTTTTTTGTGTGTGTGTTTACAATTATAACTGGATGTCCACATTGTGACGTTGTGCAGTCTATATGGTTTTATAAAAACATGATAAGTGAATATAATGTAATTGGAATATGCTTCATGCAAAATGTCTCTTGTAAGGTATCATTACAAAGCTTATAATCTACTGAGTGATCATCCTATTTGTATAAATGTACCACTCTTGTATCTAAAACTAGAAATATAAAATATAACTCTGAGGGCCTATTGTAATTATGCAAAGTGTGGGCCATTAATGGTGGTTTGGAATCTTGATGACTCCCATTAACCAGAGCCATTGTCTGCAGATGGCTGTATTTACCTGTGAGTCTTCCTGTATATGTGTGTGCTGGCAAGTGAGTAATGAAGTCTTGCAGTGACATGTGATCATGTCACCTGAACTGGAATCCATCTTTAACCTGGTGCTTTTCCAGTGAGGGGTGGGGGAACCCAGAGGGACAAAGGATTCCCGCCTTATGCAAAAGATATATAAAGGGNAGTTTCTTGTTTCTCTTGTTTTGTGGTATGACATATTGTTTGAGATCAACATGACTAGCAAACAACTTCAAGCAAAAGAATTCGACATATGTGATGCCATTAATCAACTTGGAGAAACCAAGAAGTTTCTTGTGGGCCGCAGAAGTGACGCAGCCTTTGAGAAAACATTGGTAGATGCAGGTGAACTTGCGGAGGAGTTGGATGTACCGGCACTTTTTGAACCAGATCCAATCCGTATTAGAAAGAAGAGGAAGCAGTTCACATATGAAGCAGATGACGAACCTATTTATGATCCGAAAGAAAAATTCAAAGTGAACTTTTACTTTGCAGTCATTGACACAGCAATACATTCGGTTGAAGAAAGATTCACATTGATGCAGCAAATTAGTTCAGTATTTGGCTTCATATATGATGTTTACAGTTTGCAAAATAAAACACCAAAGCAAATTATGGAACATTGCTTGAATCTGGAGCGAGCTTTGCAACATGGTGAATCCAAAGATATTGATGCCTTTGACTTGTGCAGTGAATTGCAAGCTATTGCAAGACGAGTCCAAAAGAGTTCATCACCGCAAGATGTATTGAACTTCATATGGGAAAATAAGCTGACAGATAGTGTCCCTAACACAGTTATTGCTCTTCGCATCCTCTTGACTCTCCCAGTTTCTGTGGCCAGTAGTGAGCGAAGCTTCTCGAAGCTCAAGTTGATAAAAACATACATGCGAACATCAATGTTGCAACAAAGACTTGTTGGGCTATCTATCTTGTCAATAGAACATGACATTGCTCACAGCATTGACTTGGAGGAACTTGTTTCTAAATTTGCTAAACTTAAAGCACAGAAAAATAAATTATAAATTATAACATGTTACTCTGTGACAGTGTATTGTGTATAATGTATGTGATTTGGGGGGGGGGGGCAAGGTGGACGTTCGCCTAGGGCGCAAAATATCCTTGCACCAGCCCTGATCGGGCAGCAGCTCCCAAGGGGGTTTCTGTGATCCACAACGTCACACACATAATCTACATAATGTTCAATCCCTCTTTGAATCCTGCTAAATTCTAGGCCTCAATGTCATACTATGGCAATACATTCCATAGTCTAAGTATTCACTGAGTAGAAAATGTATTTCCTTTTATTGGTTTTCAATTTGCCACCTTTCAGTTTTATTGACCATCCCCTTGTACTTATATTAAGAGAAAGGGTGGACCATAATTCCACATAGAAAGTGGCAAGGTAACAACGTAATAACCTCACCCGATCCCCAGGGAGTCAGTCCTACAGAAGGAATAGAAGACTACTGAACAAAACCCAAGAAGACACTGGCTTCCTGTTTCTCGAGAACATCCAAATGCTACTGACAATGCTCCTCTGCTGACAGAAGTAACAAATCTAGCCACTGTCAATGTGAAACACATAGAGTACATCTACATTTGAACTGGAAGGTGTGATTCGCAGCTTAAATAGATGTACCCATGCTAGCTCTGCTCAAGCTAGAGCCTAAATATAGCAGCTTGGGCTAGCTGCCCAAGTACATACCCAGAGGATCAGGCAGGAATGCACTTGAAGTGACTAGCCCAAGTGACTACCCACACCATCACAGACACACTGCTATTTTTAGGCACTAGCTCGAGCAGAACTGAGGGTGCGGTATGCCTCTTCAAGCTGGGAATTACACCCCCAGTTTGAGGTGCAGATGTCCCATCAGAACAGTAAATACAGGCCCCAGATGGTGGTTCTACCTCAGCAGATGAACAAACATTTGCAGAAGCAACTACTTGGGGCACAAAAGTGGCCATGTGATCAGAAAGCATTTGAGGTTCCAAGGTAGTTATTGACACCTGTATATCTATATTTTAATGTATTTTAATGTATTTATCCTCACAACACCCCTGTGAGGTAGGAAGGTGCTATTATATCAATTTTATTGATGAGGAACTAAGGTAAAGTGACTTACCAAAGGTCAGAAAGGAAGTCTGTGGCAAAGCAGGAATTTGAAGGTAGGTCTCCTCGGCCCCAGGCTCAGAGGCTGCTCATGACAATCTGTTGTGCCCCCCTGTTCCTTGCCCCCCACCCACTTTGTATTTTTGCTATTCTGCCTCAAATGCTTTCTGTTATCACAGGGGTTCTCAACCCCCTTTGAACCATGCCTCACCTTAGCACCCTGTGACTCTGGGTGCCAACTAGCTGAAGACACAGAAGGGGTGCATAGGCACTACAGGGATCGCAAGGTACGTGCATCATAATTCACCAAAGGGTGGCATGTGAGGTCTCCACTAAAAGCCAATAGCTAACTGGTAATCATATTTATTATGAAATGTATGGATGGATATTATTTAAGGAGTTATATATATATCCTGAAAATCATGTTCTCATGTTCTATGAGTCAGGGCTGGTCACCAGGAGGTGATAAACAGGTTCCTTTCAAGCAGGAGGTAAGAACGCTTATCTCTGTCTGGTCCTGTGTGTATTGTATGTCTCCCAATGTAAGTCTATTTGTGTACTGAGCCTCCAAGCTAATCAAGTTTACAAAATCACAAGGGAGGGAAAGTTGCAGGGAAAAAACAAAACAGCAGGGTGTATCATGTGTACCAGTGAAGGCAATGGTTTTTAGGTGTGTAACAGAGAATACTCTCCTTCCCTTAGGGGGAGAAGCTGCCAGTGTGCATGTCTTATGAACAGAGAATCACAGCCAACCAGGGCTGGTAAGAACTGTGACAAAGACTTAGGGGTGAGCTAAACTTTATTAGATAGGAAAGTACCTTGTTAATCAAGTCTAGAACCTAGAATGCATGCTATGATTTTCTTTTATATGTGACCAATTGTTTCCAATACTTCTACCTACTTACCGTACTATTACTTGAATCTTGGTTCTTTGTTAAATAAACATATACGAATTAAGCAGAGACAGTGGTCTGAGATGAAGCTGGTAAAAAAGGGGTACTGTTCCTTCGGGAACAGCGGATCCAAGAATTCTATGAATGTCCAGTGGAACAGGGGCTGAACNTCCATAACAATCAGAAGCCTCTCTCCCTCGCCACAGCTGGGAACCTCTGTGTTATCAGACATAAGGCTTGTCCACATGGCACTACAGACTAGTCTATAGGGGTATGAACTGCAGAGCAGTCTAATGTGTAGTGCTCTCACTGCCCGTGTAAACCCTGCTGGTGTGAACTAAAAGGTGCCTAGGGCAGTTAGAGCACTACACATTAGATCACTCTGCAATTCACATCCCCATAAATAGGTCTGTGGTTTCATGATGACAAACAGCTTCTCCCAGAAATCTGCTGCCCTAGGCAGCTGCTTAGTTTGCCTCCAGCTAGAGTGGGCCCATCCCAGGCTATCACTCTAATCATTGGACCAACCTTCCTCACAGTTGGGACTCTAAGAGGCACAATACTGTAATCCTCTCCTCTGTTTGGGGATTCAGGTTGTCCCCTCTGTCCTCCAACCTAGATGGAGGACATTTATGTATTTTATTAATTGGCTGTATTATTTTGTGGTTGTTGCTTTCAGTTATGTTTTATTTGCATTAATTTTCTGTCAGGTGACCAGGATGAAAGTAGTCTAGCCTAGTGGTGAGAGCAGGTGTCATGCTTAGGGTTCAGAGCAGGCATCTGGAATGAGAAGCCAGAGCCACAGGTCAAGCCAGGTGTCAGGAACTGGAGTGAGCAGGGGAGAGAGCCAGGAGTGGTCCATGGCAGGGGAGGGTCCAAGGCTGGGAGCAAGGCAGGAGCAGTATGAACAAGGTAACACAGGAGCAATCACAGTGGTGGATGTAAGCATTGATCCTCCAGCAAGCTGCTGCTGGTTTAAGAGTTGGCCTGTTGGCCCCTGCAGCCAATCAGATGACATGGCCAATCAGGCAGTTTGCTTTAGTTGTACTGATGAGGTTGCTTGGAGACTAGTTCTGCTGCAGACTGATTCCTGACATTTTCACACACACAGACATATACAAAATAGGCTGGGTGTAAAAGGAGTACTAAGAGTAGCCAGTGGAGTCATTGAGTACTGATCCCGTCATCTGATGCGGTCACCATTATCTAGAGATAGTTGAAACTTTTCTTTAAAAAAAAAACACCTTTTATCTAAATTTTTCAGTGCAAAACTGGAACCCACCAAAACATAAGCTTCTTCGTTTTCAGGGCTTTCTTTTTTTCAACAAAACCAAAACAAATCCAGGGAAATGCGCATTTTCTGTGAAAATTTCATTTCTACAAAAATCCATTCTTCATTGAAAATATTTTTCAATACATTTTTTGACCATCTCTATAACTAACCTTTTGCAACTCTGACCTATGTCAGGTAATTGGAGCCAGGAAATAAAGCCAAGTCTCTTATCACTACCATGTGATCCCTCCACTTCCCTAAAATAAACCTTAATTGTTTGTTATTCTTTCTTGCAGTGAATGTTTCTACCATCAGCCTACGGAAGGTAAATGTTAGCCACAAGAATGTTGAAGTTAAGACTCTCCTCTTGGATGGGTGATTGTTCAGCTCAGCCAGTCAGTGTGCTTTTATATTTGCTGACCCTTTCTACAGTGATTTTTTTTGGACAGTGTGTTTTCTTCCACCCATCTCAGTGGGTATGTTTCTTCCTGATGCAGAGGTTTTTCTTTTGTTCTTCCTTGTTTGGTTAGGTGTGAGACTGTGACCATGTTGACTGAAAATCAGAATTTGAGAGTTCTTTACTTTGCCTGGTGGAGAGCAGGGCCGGCGCAACCCATTAGGTGACCTAGGCGGTCGCCTAGGGCGCTACTATTTGGGGGGCGCCGGTGCTCCAGCTGGCCGCAGAATTTTGGGGGCGGGACCTTCCGCCGCCGCTGTTGGGGTCGGCATTTCGGGGGCAGGACCTTCTGCCGCCTAGGGCGCCGGAAAAGCTGGCGGCGCTCCTGGTGGAGAGACGTAAGAGTCAACCTCTTTGTTCTCAAGATCAGTGTGGTGTTGTTTCTCTTTGATGTCCAGCTTCTCTGTGGCAAAAGGTAGCATGTGAAGGTTCCCCCATGCTTTGAAGCTGGCATCCATAAAAACTATTAAGGTCAGGCTTGCTGTACACAGGCTATAATGCAATGACCACATTGTTTGCCAAGGCTAAGTTTAAGAATATCTTAAATTTGGTCAACTGAATTATGGCCTAGGTAATGAGCCTGGGTTAGAGCTACAATTAACGTCAGTTTGTGGATTCAAAATGGGATTAACATGTGGGCCAGGTTGAGGACCCAATTTAGGCTTAGTGTGTGGCCAATTTACAGACCCGGGCTCTGGTTAGGTTTGGGTCAGATTTGCTTGACCTCTCCCTCTGGGTGGAGAACTGAGAACAGGCATGCTAGGAGCCTCACCAAGCACACAGTGTTGTGGCTGGGGTGTATAGCTGAGAATGGGCATGCACAATGTATATCACAGGCTCTCAACACTGGCCCTAGAGTGGGGGGATGGGAACACTCACTGAGATGAATGGAAGAGTTCGCACTGCTCAGAGCTTCTCAACTGAGAACATCACCATGGTTTGATCCCTAGGTTTGCGCAAAAACAAACAATCACGATGACAGAATTTGCAACTTTAAGAAAAGCTGAGGTTTGGGGGGAGGAGGGCTGTATCTTGGGAACTTCTTGAGCAAATGATTCCAAATTTGGTTCACTAACCCTACCCCACACTTTCATGAGGCACAACACATTTCAAGACAATCTGAGTAACCATGTGGATTTTACAGCACTTAGAAGAGTCAACCTCTAAACAGAAAGCAGTTCTCACTCTTAACTACAGTGGAGCTGGCATACTGCTATAATAAGGCTGTGATAAAGTTTGCTCATTTGTCTCAATGTTTTGCAGAGATGTGTCAATTTCAGTGAAATTCCAAGGGAACCCAGGCAGATTTCCAACAGAATCCTCTGCCAGGCAGGGTTCCATAGGAAACTTGCCTGCTTTCCTGCTAGCTTGCCCACCTGGCTCCTCTGCAGCTCACCTAGGGTGCCCAGAGAGTAAGTGTGATGAATCGGGACAGGGTGGTGGGTAATAGGAGCCTATATAAGAAAAAGACCCAAAAATCTGGACTGTCCCTATAAAATCGGGACATCTGGTCACCCTAAGCTCACCTGGTGGGATGACAGGAAGCCAAGAATATGAAAACTGTAGCTCCTTAGCGGCCTGGGCTCTCAGGCTCTACAGCTTAGCTCTTGGAGCCAGGGTTATCAGGGTCCCCTGTTCCTGGGCAGCCTGCTAGACAGGGTGTCTTGTAGTTGAGGTCCTGGGGTTTTTTTCACCTTCCTCTGCCGCATGGGGCATGGGTCACTTGCAGGTTTAGACTAGTGTAAATGGTAGATTATCTATAACTTGAAGTCTTTAAATCATGATTTGAGGACTTCAGTAACTCAGTCAGAAGTTATGGGTCTATTACAGGAGTGGGTGGGCTAAGTTCTGTGGCCTGCAATGTGCAGGTTAGACTATATGATCATGATGATCCCTTCTGACCTTAAAGTCCATGTGGCTATGAGCTCACCAGGCAGATTGCCCCAGAGCGGGGTTCCCATTCTGCTTTGTGAAAAAATTCTAAATTTGCAGGGTTTGTTCCGAACTGGAATGAAACAAAATTTCAAAATGTCAAAATCCTCTGCAAAATGGAATTACCATTCTCCAACCAGCTCTAATTGTGACTCAGATAAAGGGCCTAGTTTAAGCATAATACTGTGTCCAGTATTAGTATTGGCTCCGTTTTGTTGGGACTGGGTTGTGACCATGATCTAGGGTAAGGGTTGATGCCATTTTGTATGTTGCAGTTATGATAAGGGATGGGCCCATTCGAATGCGCAGACTGGGCAAGTGCTGTGACCAGTCTGTGGGCCAGGGGAAGAGTTAGGGTTGTTTAACGTTGCTTATCCAGGGTCTGGTTAGATATGGACCTAGATTGTGAGCATGGGCTGGGGTAAGTTTGGTGCCTGTATGTGGCTTTAGACTAGCATAAGGTGTCACACTGTCTGGAGTGGTTTATGACTGTGAGAGCCAACCTCAGGAGAGACTGTCAAAAGGCAGGGCAGAGACTCCAAATGGGGTGTATGTTCTATAACTAGATTTCTCCAACCCAATAACAAATGTGAACTCCTGAAGCACTATAACAGTCTTACCATGGAGTCACAGACAGTCCCCTTGGGCATTCCAGTCTATCTTGCCAACCAGGCAAGCTGGACTTAATGACAGTTAGTTGTTACACTCTAAAGATCACAAAAGAGACAGGTTGCTTCCAGTCCTAAGAGACTGGTCACTTACCCCAGGTCAATTTGTACCTCTGATCTCACACCAGAGACAATACTTGTAGCCAATCCTATAGTAAACGAATTAAGGATTTATTAATTACGAAAAAGAAATGAGAGTTATTTACAGGTTAAAGCAGACAAGCATATATACACAAATGAGTTGCAGTCTATGGCATTAAGCATTTTGCACTAGGCAAAGTCTTTTCTTGTTAGGTGAGTTACATAGTTTACAACAGGGGTTTCCAAACTTGGTTCGCAGCTTGTTCAGGGTAATCCCCTGGCGGGCCGCGAGACACTTTGTTTACCTGAGAGTCCGCAGGTACGGCCGCTCGCAGCTCCCAGTGGCCGTGGTTCGCTGTTCCCGGCCAATGGGAGCTGCAGGAAGCGATGGCCCAGCCCGTGCTGCTTCCCGCAGCTCCCATTGGCTGGGAATAGTTATACCAATCTAACCACCGGTGTAGACAGCGCTATGTAGACAGAGCTTCTCCTGTCACATAACTACTACCATCTTCACTGAAGCGCTACAGCCGCGTATTAAGTGTAGACCTTCCCTTAGTCAGGGTCTTTGTTCTCATATGTTCACAAGCTTGGAGACCCTCCCAGAAATACACAAAACTCTGACAAACTAGTCTGGCAATCTCCGCAGGGGGTCAGAGGTGGAACATTAAAGTGAATGGCTCTTACATTGGCCCTTACAGGATAGTAGATGTCTGAAGCAGATAGAGTAGAGTTGTCAGGCATCTGGTTTTCGACTGGAACATCTGGTTGAAAAGGGACCCTGGCAGCTCCAGTCAGCACCACTGACTGGGATGTTAAGTCCAGCCAGTGGTGCAGCGGGGCTAAGGCAGGCTCCCTGCCTGCCCTGGCTCCATACGGCTCCCGGAAGCGGCCGGCATGTCCAGCTCCAAGGNGGGAAACCGCGGCCACTGGGAGCTGCGAGCGGCCATACCTGCGGACGCTCAGGTAAACAAAAGTGTCTCGTGGCCCGCCAGGGGATTACCCTGAAGAAGCCGCGAACCAAGTTTGGGAACCCCTGGTTTAGAACAAACATTTTACACCTATATAGCAAATACCTAAGTGTTACCTCATAGCATGAGATACCAACATTATAGGTAGGATTAATATGTGTAGCAACTTACAAGCAGTTCATAAAGTTTAAACAGTAAATATTGTTATAAGTCCAATACCCATCTTAACCATATTAACACACAGGAGAGCTAGATTGGTTTCCAGCAGTGAATTTGCCAGTGCTTGGCTGAGGCATAAAGCCTTGGCAAGAGCTTGTACCTGGTCTGCCAGCGTCACATAAGGGGGTTGCCAAATTTGAGTGCCTTGGTTTAGTAGAATATGGTAGTCACACGGAGGTCCTGGGTTTGGGTCAGGTTTGTTGGGCCTGAGTTGTGAGCCTACACAAGGGTTAAATTCAGTGCCATTTAGTGGCATCAAGGATAAGAATTTGCACCAGTTTGAGAACTTATCTAGGCATAGTGTTGTTGCCGGTTGTGCGATAGGTTGATGCTTAGGGTGAGGCTGGGGCTAAAAGCATCAGCTAGGCAGAAGGACAGTGCTGGTTTAGAGGTTTGAATGTCACAGCTGGGTTTATGACTACAGGGTCAGAGTTAGATGGTGGCATTCATGTCTGAGCCTTCTCTGCACTACAGCTTCTACTGTTAGAAGCGGTGACCGGTGCACCGGTGCACCGGTGAAGCAGCACTAGTGTAAAATTTTGACAGCTGTGGGGCTTATCTGTAATAATTTATGACTACTATATGTTCTATATGTTTGTCTGATTGTTGTAAGGGGGTTATTGTGTGAAAACATGGGATTAATTCAAGAAGACACCCTCCCCACCCACCCACTACAGGAAGTGTGGCCTTTTAAACTAGGCCATGTCTACACTATAAACTTACATCGGTATAACTTCGTTGCCAAGGGGTGTGAAAAATCCACAACCCTGAGGGACACATGCAGTTATACCAATCTAACCACCGGTGTAGACAGCGCTATGTAGACAGAGCTTCTCCTGTCACATAACTACTACCATCTTCACTGAAGCGCTACAGCCGCGTATTAAGTGTAGACCTTCCCTTAGTCAGGGTCTTTGTTCTCATATGTTCACAAGCTTGGAGACCCTCCCAGAAATACACAAAACTCTGACAAACTAGTCTGGCAATCTCCGCAGGGGGTCAGAGGTGGAACATTAAAGTGAATGGCTCTTACATTGGCCCTTACAGGATAGTAGATGTCTGAAGCAGATAGAGTAGAGTTGTCAGGCATCTGGTTTTCGACTGGAACATCTGGTTGAAAAGGGACCCTGGCAGCTCCAGTCAGCACCACTGACTGGGATGTTAAGTCCAGCCAGTGGTGCAGCGGGGCTAAGGCAGGCTCCCTGCCTGCCCTGGCTCCATACGGCTCCCGGAAGCGGCCGGCATGTCCAGCTCCAAGGCGCAGGGGTGGACAGGGAGGCTCCGCTAGCTGCCCCCGCCTGAAGCGCCAGCTAGGGTGGCCAACTTTCTGATTGCAGAAAACCGAACACCCTTGCCCCACACTCCACCCCTGCCCCGAGGACCTGGCCCTTTACCGAGATCCCGCCCCCACTCACACCATTCCCCCTCCCTCCGTTGCTCGCTCTTCCCCACCCTCGCTCACTTGCTCATTTTCACCGGGCTGGGGCAGGAAGTTGGGGTGCGGGAGGGGGCAAGGGCTCCGGCTGGGGGTGCATGCTCTGGGGTAGGGCCAGGGATGAGGCGTTTGGGGTTCGGGAGGGGGCTCAGGGCTGGGGCCGAGGGGTTCGGAGTGTTAGAGGGGGCTCCGGGCTGGGGCAGGGGTTGGGGCATGGGAGGGTGAGGGCTCCGGCTGGGGGTGCGGGCTCTGGGGTGGGGCCGGGGATGAGGAGTTTGGGGTGCAAGAGATGGTGCAGGCACGGGGAGGGAGTTTGGGTGGGGAGTGGGCTCAGGGTTGGGGCGCGGGAGGGTGTGCCGGGTGCAGGCTCCAGACGGTGCTTACCTCAGGCGGCTCCCGGAAGTGGCCAGCATGTCCGGCTCCTAAGCGGAGGGGCCAGGTGGCTCTGCGTGCTGCCCGTGCCCGCAGGTGCAGCCCCCATTGGCTAGGAACCACGGCCAATAGGCGCAGCGGAGCCTGACCAGGTGTCTGGTTTTCGACAGGAACACCCGGTCGAAAAAGGACCCTGGTGGCTCTGGTCAGCACCGCTGACTGGGCCGTTAAAAGTCCGGTCAGCGGTGCTGCGGAGCCAAGGCAGGCTAGTCCCTGTTGGCATGGTGTCAAATTGGTGTGGCCATACTGAATGAATGGTGTGAGCATAACTTGACATGACTTAAACATGTCTGAATGGCTGCAGAGGATCCTGGGAGCAGAGTCCCTTTAAGCAGAAGCAGATTTGATAAAGCACTGACAAAGCCTGCGTGTGTGATCGATATTGAACCTATTGGTCAGCAAATATGGGCCCATGCAAAGGTAAATATCACATGTATAAAGTTCCAGCATGGAGCACAGGTCAACCTAGTTATAGTGACCTTACAGCAAGGACACCACGCAGAGAGCCAGAGTGAATGATGAATGAGTAAACGTGGGGTGATCTTCGTTCGGCACCCTCCCGCCTCCCAGCCCCTTCTAAAATACTAATTAGGTAAAATTAATAACCACACGCCCACTGGGCATGCTTGTAAGACATGTGACTCCTTTGAGGAAAAAGAGTAGAAGACTCAAGCAAAGTAAATTCCTGTGGTTGGGATTTCTTAATTGATGCTGGAAGAAGCAACGCTGCTAGATAGACTAGCCAAAACTCTGCTCCGTGGCTCGAGTACGACTGTGAACCAGAGGGGTCTCAAGGCAACCAAGGCCTTGCCTCGAGGGAATCCAGACAGACCAGAGGGCTCAGAAGAACAGACCTGGAGGGAAGAAGTCATCTATAAAATTGGTAATCACGTTCTCTGTTTGCCAAGCAGGAACTGTGTGGGGCTAGCGCAGGGCCTGTTTGTGTATGTTTGTGAAAGAGAGACTCGTTAAGAGGAATGTATAGCTCTTAATGTCTAACATAGGAGTTATGTGCTTAATATAACCCTTTACCGCGTATATAATTCCTTCTCAATAAACTGCTGTGCATTGAAGATAATTACTGTGGACCTTTTTCACTGGTATGACAGTAATCTGCTCCACTGGGAGACAGTAGAGATCCATTTCAGGGGTAGTAGCGCCCCCTGGTGTCAATGGTCCCTACCTGTCCTGGGGCAGCAGGTCAGGCTCCAAGGCGTGGGGACTACGAGGCTCTGCGTGCTGCCCCCGCCCCGAGTACCAGCGCCGGCGAATGGGAGCTGGGGGAGCAGTGTCTGCAGGTGAGAGCAGCGCGCACCGCGGAGCTTCCTGCCCCCTTCCCCTCCTGCCTAGGAGCCGGACCTGCTGGCCACTTCCGGGGCGCAGTGCGGTGCCCCAGGACAGGCAGGCACCCTGCCTTGGCTCCGCAGCACCGCTGACCAGGAGCCACCCGAGGTAAGCCCGTGCCCCAACCCCCTGCCCCAGCCGAGCCCCCTCTTGCACCCCAAACACCTCATCCCCAGCCCTACCGCAGAGCCTGCACCCCCAGCCCAGAGACCCCCTCCCATACCCTGAACCCCAGCACAGGGAAAGTGAGTGAGGGTGGGGGAGAGCGAGCCACCGAGGGAGGGGGAATGTATTGAGCGGGGGCGGAGCCTCGGAGAAGGGGCGGGGCCTTGATGAAGGGCGGGGCTAGAGTGTTCAGTTTTGTGCCAATAGAAAGTTGGCAACCTGGTGGGGCAGCCTGACGCCCAGCCCCCTGTAGCAGGGGTGCCCAGAAAGAAAATGCGCCCAGTGCCCGCACGGTAGAGTGCCGGGGCTTAGCGTACAACGGCCCTGGCTGTGCCCCTAGCGCTTCCGGCGCTTTGCGATACGTTTTCTCTTGTGATTCAACAAGGCCTCGGTTGAAGACGGCGGCCTGGCCGCTGCCTGCGCCACTGCGCACAAGCTCTTGAGATGCAGCCCCCGCAGCGGGACTTGCTGGATAAGCTCTGGGAGCCACGGGGGACTCCTCGGCCTGAGTCCCCACCAGGGCAGGGCCAGGCCTGAGAGAGGCTGACACCCGGGGCGTAGCTAGCCTGGTCCCCGCCATACACCCTCCCCGCCAAGCCAGGGGCGCGGTCTGTGTTCCGCACCGGCCTGTTTCTCCCCGCGGCGCACACGGGGCCTGGCTTCGGTCCCGCGCGTAGCGCCGGGGCGGCCTCAGGCCAGGGAGCTGCGAGATCCCGAGGCTGGGGGCGGCCCAGCGCGGAACTGCTGGGCCCGGGGAGCTGCTTCCCGGCGGGGACGGGTTCAGGGACGCACCTTCCGCCGGGGTCGCCGCCGGTCCCAGAACCGCCGCCGCTCGGTTCCTCGGCGCGGCCACCCCGGCGCGGGAGCAGGAGCTGGTCCCGGTTCGGTGCGGCCGCTTCCCGCAGGGAGTCTGGGGCCGAGCCCCGGGCGGGGCCATGGCGATCCCGATGGTGCCGATGGAGACCCAGCTGCAGAGCATCTTCGAGGAGGTGGTGGTGAGTCACAGAGCCGGGCCGCCCCAGGGGCCACGGGGTGGGGGGGAATGGGGGGCTCTGGGGTGTTGCAAGGCGGGTCTGGGTGTTGCGGGGGCTCTGGGATGTGAGGAGCTGGAGAGGGGTTGGCACAAGACTTATTTACAAATGGGGGAGTGATCCATGGTTGCTTTGTGGCCCTTGCTGATTTTGTCCCAATATCATGGGGGCCGGGGGGCAGTACGGGCCCCTGTGTGATGTTGTTACAATATTAAAGAGCTGGTGCGGCCCACTAATAATGGGTTGAAAGAACGAGGCAACAATAAAGCAGTTTGGTGGAAGAACATAAGTCTCAGCTCTCTACTTGCCTAACTAAAGCTAGATTTCGGTGATTTGTAGATACGGCAGAAGTTGGTTTTAAGGAAGGATTTAAAAAGAGGACAGATAGTGGCTTCGAAAATTCTGATAGGAAGGTTTGTTTTTTGTTTTTTTCCAGGAATAGGGGGATGACTTGGGAGAAATCATGGAAATACTCGAGAGAGAAGGGGGTGATCAAGGCAGGCATCATTGGCAGAGCAAAGAGGTTTGATGGGTCATTCAGTTGTCAAGCTGAGTAGCGCAGGGCTAAATGATAAAAACACCTGAAAAGCAAAACCAAGGAGTTTGTGTTTGATACGGTGGAGGAGAGGGGAGCCAGTAGAGGAATACAAAGAGTAGGGAGATGTGGTTGGAGCCAGGAAGATGATCCCAGTATTTTTAGTAGACTTAAGGAATGTGATGTGGCAGGTATCAAAGTCAGCAAGGTTGGGTTACAGTAGTCCATGCCTGGGATGACAAGGAGCTCAACAAGAGATCTGGCAGTCACACAGAAAAGGCAGTATCTTAGGGCATGGCTACACTTGCACATGTACAGCGCTGTGAGTTAAACCTGCCTTCGTACAGCTGAATAGGGAAAGCGCTGCAGTCTGCCCACACTGACAGCGCACTGTCGTGGCCACATTTGCGGCACTTGCAGTGGCATTGGGAGCGGTGCATTATGGACAGCTATCCCACAGAGCACCTCGTCGCGTTCTGGCGCCGTGGCTTGTGGGGAGGGGGCGGGGCATTCTGGGTCCTGTCCCAACGCCCCGTGATGCATCACTTCACATCCCAGCAATCCCTGTGTTTCCGTCCACATTTGGCGCCATCTTTCAACGGTTTTTGTGCAGCGTGATCAGTGTGTTCCATTTCAGTCTGCGGGAATTTCAGTCAGCGTGATCGGTGTGTTCCATTTCAGTCTGTGCGAATTGCTGAGGAGTATGCTGACGAGTCTCGCCTTCACGTCACGTTTAGCAGTCGAGCTATTCCTTAGGATCCGAAGTGACAGTGAGGAGTCCGACGAGGAGTCCGACGATGATAGCGAGTCACGTAACACGTACGACACGGAATTGCTTGTGTCATTCACGGACATGCTCAGCACCGTGGAACGCCGCTTCTGGGCTCGGGAAACAAGCACTTGAGTGGTGGGATCACATCGTCATGCAAGTCTGGGATGACGAGCAGTGGCTGCAGAACTTTCGGATGAGAAAAGCCACTTTCATGGGACTGTGTGAGGAGCTTGCCCCCACCCTATGGCGCAAGGACACGAGATTGAGAGCTGCCCTGCCGGTGGAGAAGCGGGTGGCTATTGCAATCTGGAAGCTGGCAACTCCAGACAGCTACCGATCGGTCGCGAACCAGTTTGGAGTGGGAAAGTCGACCGTTGGAATCGTGCTGATGCAAGTTTGCAGGGCCATTAATAAAATCCTGCTCAGAAGAACCGTGACTCCGGGTAACGTGCAGGACATTGTGGATGGCTTTGCACAAATGGGTTTCCCTAACTGTGGAGGGGCAATAGATGGGACGCATATTCCTATTCTGGCCCCAGAGCACCTAGCCTCCGAGTACGTTAATCGGAAGGGGTATTTCTCTATGGTACTCCAGGCGGTAGTGGATCACCGTGGGCGTTTCATTGACATTAATACAGGGTGGCCCGGAAAGGTGCATGATGCACGCATCTTTCGGAACACTGGCGTGTTCAGGAAGCTGGAGGCCGGGACTTTTTTCCCCGATAGGAAGATCACAGTAGGGGAAGTCGAAATGCCCATTGTGATCCTTGGAGACCCCGCTTACCCGTTAATGCCGTGGCTCATGAAACCCTACACAGGGTGCCTTGACAGTAGCAAGGAACGGTTCAACTACAGGCTGAGCCGGTGCCGAATGACTGTGGAGTGTGCTTTTGGCCGTTTAAAGGGCCGCTGGCGATCTCTGTATGGGAAGCTGGACTTGGCCGAAAACAGCATCCCCGCGGTTATATCCGCGTGCTGTACCCTCCATAATATTTGTGAAGGGAAGGGTGAAAGATTCAGTCAGGCATGGACCTCCGATGTTCAACACCTGGAGGCTGAATTTGCACAGCCAGAGAGCAGGGCAGTAGAGTTCGAACTGATGACCAGAGTGGCTAGAACAGGCATTGTGGGATACTGCAGAATACTTCTGGAGGCCAATCAGAGCGCATTGGGCGGCCACACTGGCGCCACAGCAGCGGCAGCGCAATACTCTTTATTCCTCTCGGGGAGGTGGAGTACAAGCAGCGCTGTATCCGCGGAGATACAGCGCTGTACGTCCCTTGCCAGTGTGGACAGGTAGTGAGTTACAGCGCGGTGGGCGGCTTTATTGCGCTGTAACTTGCCAGTGTAGCCAAGCCCCTTAGGTCTGTCGCATCTTACGCTGGGGTTACGTTCCGCAGTCAGCACGTAAAGCGAAAATCGCGTATAGTCAAAATGACCCTTGAAAATCCCTTAAATCACCCATAAAGTACAGTTTTGTGTGTACAGCCCTGTACAGTACTATGTATTGTATACAACAATGTACAGTAGATAATAGACTACATATGCAAAATATAATTTTACAGTATTTTTAATAACATAACACAGACGGAAGAATGAAAGAATAAAAAATGAAAACAGTACGGTACAGTACTGTAAACCTGAACAGTCACCAGTCATCCTGGATATTCTTGCTAGTCTTGTACNGACTGTATCCGCAGAGATACAGCGCTGTACGTCCCTTGCCAGTGTGGACGGGTAGTGAGTTACAGCGCTGTGGGCGGCTTTATTGCGCTGTAACTTGCCAGTGTAGCCAAGCCCCTTAGGTCTGTCGCATCTTACGCTGGGGTTACGTTCCGCAGTCAGCACGTAAAGCAAAAATCGCGTATAGTCAAAATGACCCTTGAAAATCCCTTAAATCACCCATAAAGTACAGTTTTGTGTATACAGCCCTGTACAGTACTATGTATTGTATACAGCAATGTACAGTATATAATAGACTACATATGCAAAATATAATTTTACAGTATTTTTAATAACAGAGAGACGGAAAAATGAAAGAATAAAAAATGAAAACAGTACGTTACAGTACTGTAAACCTGAACAGTCACCGGTCATCCTGGATATTCTTGCTAGTCTTGTACTGTACACACTCTAATGATTAGTCTTCCTCTTCCCCCGACAACACTATCATTGAGTCGTCAGGGCTTGATGTCGATCCAGGAGACGATGGGCAAGGCTTGGGTGACAGAGAGCGAGTCCTAGATGAAGTGGTTGGCTCTGGTTCAGCTCGAGAAGTTGATTGTGTAGGCTCTGCTGCTGCTGGTTGTTTTTTCTTTAAAAACATGGTGATTGACAACTGTCGCTGTTGTCTCTTGAGCTCCTCAAACATTTCTTGGTACGGTCTCAAATCATCCGTAATACTACATGTGATTTTGAGGCTTCATTCCATAGAAGGATCACATTCAGAAATTAAATCATTCAAGTGTTTCGTTGCTTGGAACACTTCAGAAAATTTATGAAGATTCCAAGTTGCTGGCTCTTCCTATTTGTCATACTCTTCGTCTTCTGTAGACGATTTTATCAGTTCCTCTAACTCTTTGTTAGTCAATGTTTCTCTATGGCCCTCAATTCCTCAATTTCTTCCTCGAGGATGTCGATGAAGCCATCACCACCCACTTGCGTGGCCACCTGAACAATGAGTTTCACTTCTTTGTCAATGGTCTGGAAACCCTTAAAATCATTCACACAGTCTTCCCATAAGTTTCGCCAACATGCATTGACTGTATCAGGCTTGATTGCATCCATTGCCTGTTTAATATAAGTGATGCAATCAGCAATGTTGAAGGACTTCCAACACTCCATCACATTAACATTGGGATCAGCATCCATAACGGTAAGGATCCGTGAGAATGTAAGCCTCGTGTACGTGGCCTTGAAACAGCTAATGACGCCTTGGTCGAGAGGTTGGAGGATGGAGATGGTATTGGGGGGGAGAAAGACGACTTCAACGTCGTTATGCGCAAACCGGAGTGCCACAGGATGACCAGGAGCATTATCTATGATCAGCAACACTTTAAAGTCAAGTCCTTTCTCTTCAAGGTACTGCTTGACCTCCAGAATGAAACACTTGTGGAACCAATCCAGAAATAATGCTGCCGTCACCCAAGCCTTTTTATTTGATTGCTAGAACCACAGGCAGGAGATTTTTGTTCTTATCTTTTAGGGCACAGGGATTTACAGCCCTGTAGAGCAAGCCCAGCTTTATTAGATGCCCAGCCGCATTGCCACAAAGCAACACAGTCACATGGTCTTTAGCTGCTTTGAAGCCAGGGGATTGTCTTTCTGATTTCGAAACTTAAGTGCAGGTGGGCATTTTTTTCCAGAAGAGCCCAGTCTCGTCAGCATTAAAAACTCGTTCTGGAAGATAGCCCCTTTCCTCTGATTTTCTTTAATTGTTCCGGGTAGGCTTTTGCTTCCTCCTCATTGGCAGATGCAGCTTCACCAGTAGTCTGCACGTTTTTGAGGTTGAAGCGGTTCCTAAAACTGTTAAGCCAACCTTGTCTGGCTTTGAATTCCTTCTTTTCAGAAGGCTGTCCCTCTTCGGTGGGAGGTTTGAACAGCGCATAGATGCTAAGAGCCTTTTCTCGCAACATGTTGCCATTGATAGGCACACGTTTACGGTTCATGTCTTCCAGACATAAGTTTAATGCCTTTTCAGTCTTCACTAAAGTCTTATCACGCATTTGGCTCGTCACCTTAGCAGTTACTGGTGCACTTGATGCCACGGCTTGACGAATTTCTCTCTCTCGAATCTTGATTGCACGGATGCTAGATTCGTTGCGGCCCTATTTACGCGCCACGTTGGCAATGGACATACCGTCTCTCAATAAGTCCAACACAGCCAGTTTTTCCTCCAGTGTTGGAACAGATGGCTGTTTCTTCGGTTGAGCACCAGATGAAGTAGGTGGCTTGCGTTTAGGGGCCATATTATACAAAAAATACGTACTGTATCTTTAAACAGTACAGGTACAGTAGAATCTCACTCAGCGCGGCGAGATGCGCACAGTATGAGAGGCACAGGGGGACTGAGTACTGTAGTGGGAACAGCAGATTCGCTTCTCCCATCTCACACTCACTCCGGGGCATATGCACTATTTAAACTGTTTTGTTGTTGTTGTTTTTTGCCAACCCTCCAGGGTTATTATAGGGGAGAACCTTATCACAGGCCTAAAGACATGCTGTTGCTGTCAAGTCCCCCCCAAAAAATATTTTAGTGGGAACAGCAGATTCGCGTCTCACGCTGGTGGAATCGCCCGCACTTTCCCCCTCCCCCCCCCCCGACCGCGTAAAGCTGAAATTGCGCATGTTAAATGCGCGTAAGATGCGACAGACCTGTAGAAGCAACAAAACTTGGATAAGCCCTGGATATGTAGGTCTTAAAGTAATGGCTCTCACAACAAACTCTTGCTGGTGGCCAGTCTGACATGTTTTCCTAAAATATGTAATTAACTTCAAGCAAAACAAACAAATACGTATCTATACATATCCAAATCATTGTAACTTATTAATGTAGGTTTTTTTTTTTCAGATTCAATAATAAAAATAATATACAGTTCTCTCTATTCTTTACTGGACCTAAAGAGAATAGAAACCCAAATAAAGTGCTTTCCATTTTCTTGTATGTTGTTGTTCCTTTTGCTCTTTTGGATCCTTTTTTTTTTTTTTTTGTTAGACTTGCTAACTATTAAGTCTGCTTCTGTGAAAAATGATAGTTGTTTGTTAATATCACTTTTCACAGCAAGTCCTGGGACAAATTAAGCCCGGGATAGGGGGGAGGCAGCGGAGGCCGAGAGGATTGGGGGATAGATGGGAGTTGCAGGGGAGACATGGGACGGAGATTGAGCCATGAAGCCCAGCGGACGAAGCCGGAGACCGGTGCTCGAAGCCCCGTGGCTGGAGCTGGAGGCCAGAGCCTGAAGCTCTGGAGTCAGAGCCCAAAATCCTGCCAGCCCACTACCCGAGGACTGAAGCTCAAAACCCGGAATATGCGGGGGAACTCACCTTGCTCTTCTAGCATTGTGTGTCTCCAGAAGCTGCACAGCACCAACTACTGCTGGTGGCCTCAGCAACCAATGCCAAGGCGGTGCATCCAGGAGCAGTAGGGATGGGCTGGGCCGCTGCTCCTGCCCTCTCCCCCACCCCCATTACGGCTCAGGAAGGAGACTGTTGTTTATTTTTTAAAAGGGAAATGTATTTAAATTGGGGCTGTCAAGCGGTTAAAAAAATTAATCGCGATTAATCGCATGATTAAAAAAATAATTGCTATTAATCGCACTGTTAAACAATAATGGAATACCCCTGTTTTAAATATTTTTGGATATTTTCTACACTTTCAAATATATTGATTTCAATTACAACACAGAATTCAAAGTACACCTCTACCCCGATATAACGCGACCCGATATAACACGAATTCTGATATAACGCGGTAAAGCAGTGCTCCGGGGGGGGGGGGGGGGGGGGNGTTGATCTTACAAATGTAGAATTATGTACAAAAAATAACTGCATTCAAAAATAAAACAATGTAAAACTTTAGCGTCTACAAGTCCACTGAGTCCTACTTCTTGTTCAACCAATTGCTCAGACACACAAGTTTGTTTACCTTTGCAGGAGATAATGCTGCCAGCATATTTACAATGTTACCTGAAAATGAGAACAGGTGTTCAGATGGCACTGTTGTAGTCCATGTTGCAAGATATTTACGTGCCAGATGCATTAAAGATACATATGTCCCTTCATGCTTCGACCATTCCAGAGGACATGCATCCATGCTGATGATGGGTTCTGCTCGATAACAATCCAAAGCAATGCAGACCAACGCATGTTCATTTTCATCATCTGAGTCAGATGCGACCAGCAGAAGGTTGATTTTCTTTTTTGGTGGTTCGGGTTCTGTAGTTTCCACATTGGAGTTTTGTTCTTTTAAGACTTCTGAAAGCATGCTCCACACCTTGTCCCTCTCAGATTTTGGAAGGCACCTAGATTTTTAAACCTTGGATCGAGTGCTGTAGCTATCTTTAGAAATCTCACATTGGTACCTTTTTGAGTTTTGTCAAATCTGCAGTGAGAGTGTTTTTAAAACGAACAACATGTGCTGGGTCATCATCCAAGACTGCTATAACATGAAATATATGGCAGAATGTGGGTAAAACAAAGCAGGAGACATACAATTCTCCCCCAAGGAGTTCAGTCACAAATTTAATTAATGCATTATATTTTTAACTACCGTAATTAGCATGGAAGCATGTCCTCTGGAATTGCAGCCGAAGCATGAAGGGGCATACAAATGGTTAGCATATCTGGCATGTAAATACCTTGCAATGCCGGCTACAAAAGTGCCATGCGAACGCCTGTTCTCACTTTCAGGTGACATTGTAAATCAGAAGCCGGCAGCATTATCTCCCTCAGATGTAAACTAACTTGTTTGTCAGTGATTGGCTGAACAAGAAGTAAGACTGAGTGGATTGTAGGCTCTAAATTTTTACATTGTTTTGTTTTTGAGTGCAGTTAACCAAAAAAAATTCTACATTTGTAAGTTGCACTTTCAGGATAAAGAGATTGCACTACAGTACTTGTTATGAGGTGAATTGAAAAATACTATTTATTT
Source organism: Platysternon megacephalum (assembly GCA_003942145.1). NCBI lineage: Eukaryota > Metazoa > Chordata > Testudines > Platysternidae > Platysternon > Platysternon megacephalum. The sequence continues at coordinate 34,432 of QXTE01000215.1, forward strand.
TATCATTTTTACAGAGCAATTATTTGTAATACAAATAATAAAAAGTGAGCACTGTACACTTTTTGTATTCTGTGTTGTAATTGAAAACAATATATTTGACAATATAGAAAAACATCCAAAAAATGTAATAAATTTCAATTGGTATTCTATTGTTTAACAGTGCAATTAAAACTGTGATTAATCACGATTAATTTTTTTAATCACGATTAATTTTTTTGAGTTAATCACATGAGTTAACTGTGATTAATCGATAGCCCTAATTTAAATCTTTTTATATCCACCCTGAAGCGACTAAAGAACATCATTAACAAACTTAAAATATTTTTTTCTGAGAAGCTTGCTTTTGTCTGCAAAATTGTTTTGGGCTTATGGTTGTGAAGATCACCTGATGATGTGAACTGATTAAATACTGTGTCTGAATGTTCAGACAGACACTTCCAATGGTTCTATTGTACTCATGGTTTTGCCAACCACTAGAGAAATTAACGAATGGTTGCTTTCAGTGCTGCTATTTGTAACTTTCATTAGTCTGTGGACAGCTGTGAAACTAAGTATCAGAGGGGTAGCCATGTTAGTCTGTATCCACAAAAACAAGGAGGAGTCGGGTGGCACCTTAAAGACTAACAGGTTAGTAGTCTTTAAGGTGCCACCAGACTCCTAGCTGTGAAACTGACTTTAGTTTCTGTCAAGAACTTAGGAGAGTCAACTCTCTGCAGGTACTTGGAAAAGCTATAAGCTGCTTTTATAAGGACTTACAGGTGAAAAGGACCATCAAAGGCTCCCTCTATTCCTTCACATCCTATTACCAGTAGAGAATAATACTTAAAATATTTAATGTCATTATATATACATTGATGTGGTGCCATCATCTTGAATATTGTGTTCAGCACTAGACACCCTATCTAAATATAAAAGAAATGTGAAAGGTCCATAGAAGGGCAACAAAAATTATTAGAGGGATGGAAATAATATCACGTGATATACTAAAAAAGACTGTTCAGAAAGGAGAAAAGTAAGAGGATATATAAAATAATTAATGGTATAAGGAAGGTAAATTGAGTATTTCTATATATCCTTATAATCCAAGACCATAGGATCATTCAGTAAAATTAAAAATCAACAGATGTAAATTAAATAAAAGGAAATACTTTTATACACACAGCATAATTAATTTGTGGAACTCACTGCTGCATAATATAATTGAGGAAAAGAACTCAATAGAATTCAGATGATTAGATCTTTATATTTATAAGAAGATCCACAGTTACACAAGCTAGAATAAAAAGTGAATAAAAATATAAATCCCCCAGTTCAGTACATAAAACAATCACTATGGGTTAGAGAGAAACTCCCTCCACCCAACTCCTCAAGAAATGTTGTTGTATATTTGTCAAAGGGCATGCATGGGAGGGCAGAGAGGGACATTGTACCTGCTGAAGCATCTGGTGCAGGTCACTTTCAAGAGACAGTATATCCAGCTAGAAAGACCATTAGTGTGATCCTATGTTACTTTTTACTGAACATGCCTCATCTTGATAATTCTGTTTTCATTAGTACTAAGTGTATCTGTAGCAGAACTTTAGATTAAGTTGCCATTAATCCCCAAGAGTTGAACCCCTTTCTCTTACAGAAAACAGAAGTTATAGAGGAGGCTTTCCCTGGGTGAGTGTAATGACAATTTATTTGTGCATGAGATTCATTGTGACTATCTTCTATATCTGCTGTTTTAATTGTGCTACCTTTCAAGAACACATTGCAGATAACTAGTGTTCTTATTTGCAATAGCATGTTTATGGACACTCCTGAAGATGAGAGAACCAAATTGATCAGCTGCCTGGGAGCTTTTAGACAGTTCTGGAGCAGTCTTTCCCAGGTAAGCATTTCATTTATTGCTAATGTAGTTATATTTTACCGCACCCGATAGTGTACTGGATACATAGCTAAGGCATGATTCCTGTCCCAAACAGCTCACAATCTAATTTCAGATTGGGGAAAGAAAAGTAGTAAGAAAATAACAAAACACTATGGTGAGCTTAGATGGGAAGGATAGTGCTGACATCAATGAAATTACATGATTACTTGTCAAAGGCTGGTGCACAACATGGTGTAGTAGTAAAGAATAACTCCTTTTATAAATATAAATATCAAAAGTAAATGGTCATTTCTGGGATAATTGGGGTAAATGGGGTAATTTCTTATAGCTGTTGTGGTAGAAGAGGTTCTGAAGGAGGGGCTTGAATGAAAGGAGAGATATATTTCATGAAAAACATTTATGCATAAAATATTACTATCCCATGACTCGACCATTCTTGCAAAGCATGAGTCTTTGATATAGGTAGAAAGAAATGCATTATACATAGGGTTTTCTAAAGCAATCATTAAACTTCTNAACCATTCTTGCAAAGCATGAGTCTTTGATATAGGTCAGGGGTAGGCAACCTATGGCACGTGTGCCGAAGGCGGCACGCGAGCTGATTTTCAGTGGCACTCACACTGCCCGGGTCCTGGCCACCAGTCCGGGGGGCTCTGCATTTTAATTTAATTTGAAATGAAGCTTTTTAAACATTTTAAAAACCTTATTTACTTTACATACAACAATAGTTTAGTTATATATTATAGACTTATAGAAAGAGACCTTCTAAAAACATCAAAATGTATTACCGGCACGCAAAACCTTAAATTAGAGTGAATAAATGAAGACTCGGCACACCACTTCTGAAAGGTTGCTGATCCCTGATATAGGTAGAAAGAAATGCATTATACATAGGGTTTTCTAAAGCAATCATTAAACTTCTCTGTTTACTTAATGCACTGCAAAAATTCACTCAAATCTCTGTTGAGGCATCCTGTGTTCGGCAGCCTATTCCACTCTATTTCAAAGTAATCTGATTATTTGTTCCTGTTCACAAGTATCATTCCTTACTTTGGTATATCCTGCTATTATAAAACGTTAATATCAGCAAATGAATGGTTTAATTTAATTACATACTGGATATATGAAGTCTTCATTTCAACTCTGTAGTCAGCCCAGCAGTATACTTTCTTTGTTTCTCTTCACATAGGCTATTGGGATATAACTTTGTATGTCAGAGATTGGGGAAATTTCTTGAAATAAGATAAAAGTGGATGTTAAAGGAGCAGTCTTTGACAGATTAAATACCCAGAAGTCATTATCTCTCATTTGTTCCTTTTACTCATAGTGTAGCAATTTGTGGTTTTAAGAAGAAGTTACTTACGTTGCCATAGTAAGTAGTTTATTTTAACCCTCCACTGTTTTCCAGGAATCTCATGAACAATGTGTCCAGTGGATTGTAAGGTTCATCCACAGCCAGCACAGTCCTAAAAGAATTTCTTTCTTGTATGACTGTTTAGCAATGGCAGTCGAGACTGGTCTGTTGCCACCCAGGTATGTTTAGTGTGGGTGAAGCAAGAAATGCAACATGCGTAAGTTGTAGTATTGTAGATTAGTTAAAAAAAAATTCCTTAAAACTACTATTCATTGGAAATTATCTACTTATTCTCGTGCATCACTCAATTGTATTCTTTTTTACTAGAATGGTCTGTGAATCTCTAATAAACTCGGACACCCTTGAATGGGAAAGGACACAGCTGTGGGCATTAACATTTAAACTGGTCCGGAAAATAATTGGAGGTGTAGACTACAAGGTATTTTTCCTAAGAAATTTTGGAAACAACTGGTGGTTTTTATAAGTTTACAGTGCTTCTTTCTGGTATTCCAGAGACTGTGTTGAACCTGTCTCTGTCAGTTTAGTATTTTGTCATCAATTAAACCAGATATTCTCAACTTTTTTCCTAGTGTAGACCACATCTTAATTAATATTTTCTGTTGTACACCTTACTTCCTAGTCATGGTCACAGAGTTATCTTACCTTCCATTTTCAATTGCAAACTAAATAAATAATATTCCTAATGCAATTTCAACAATTGCTTGCCTGAAAAAGTATTATTATAAAAGCATTTAGGGTAATATCCTCACCTCCATCTCTGTGCTATGGAAAGGGTCAGACTGAGCAATGTAAAAGGCACCTAAAAGAAGTACTGTATCTGGTGTGGGAAGATTTTGCCAGTGCAGGCACTGAGGAAGACATTCGTAAATCTGCCTCTTGGGGTATGTCTACACAGCAAAGAAAAACCCGCAGCTGGCCTGTGCCAGCTGATTCAGACTCGCGAGGCTTGGGCTGCGTGGCAGTTTCATTGCTGTGTTAACTTCCAGGCTCAGGCTGGAGCCCGGGCAGTGGATTCTTACTGTGACTCTTAGAAGCAAAGCACCGAACCTTGTCCTTAATATTTTCTGAGCTGTCTTCTGATGCACTTTGGCTCCTAGAAATTGAGAATTTTTGTGAACATTAATTTCTATACGATTTCTCTCAGGGTGTGCGAGATCTGTTGAAGGTGATCCTGGAGAAAATCCTAACTATTCCTAACACAGTGAGCTCAGCTGTTGTACAGCAGCTCTTAGCGGCAAGAGAGGTAACTCTAAAATGTTATATGGTGTCACAATGAAAAAGTTGGTCTCAGTCTTTTGTCATTGATCTTCACAATATTCTAAAATGGATCTCTTTGGAGCCTTTTAGATCTGATATAAATGAATAGCTAAAGCTGATGATGTGTCTTCTGGCTTTTGTGCCAGTGTATTTCAGGGTCATCTAATGGTGAGCCTTCTCGTATTATCTACAACAGTGGTTTTCTACCTGTGGTCCGTGACCCGTTGGGGTCTACAGACTGTCAAAGATTTCCAAAGGGGTCCGCACCTCCATTTGACATTTTTTAGGGGTTCGCAAATGAAAAAAAGGTTGAAAACCACTGATCTACAACATTTCCATTACCAGGCTATCTGAGCCCCTGATATGCCTGGGCATAGTAAAATGCAGTGACATAGCTGTGTTGGTCCTAGGATATTAGAGAAACAAGGTGGTTTACCTCACCCACCTGGGCATAGTAAAGTCAGTTTAGAATCTCAGCCTTAAAGGGATGCTAAATAAGCTTTATGAAATCCAGTATTAATATTTTCATTAAACCAAAAAAAAAGAAAAACAGTTGGGATTTAAATATTTCCCATTGTTGCAACCAGATATTGCAGTGTTGTGCTAGTGCATTAGAACCAGAAATTGAATCTCACCATTCTTCTTTCATGGTCCAAACTGAGTAAAATGTAAAAAGCAAACAGCATAAATGATGAAAAACAAAATACAATTTAATGGCAATTTCATTATAATCTAATGTGATAGTAATAACACAAGTCACAGTTTAAAAAAGTAACTTAATGTTCCTTCAAAACTTACATGTCTAGCTTCTAGAGCTCATTGTGGTTTAAATATTATTAAATAATTTATGTTTATGGTAATTGTCCAAATTGCCTTACATTTTTAAATTTTACTTATTTCTAGGTTGTAGCCTATATTTTGGAAAGAAATGCTTGTTTATTACCTGCCTACTTTGCAGTTACAGAGATAAGAAAACTGTACCCTGAGGGAAAGCTTCCTCATTGGGTAAGGGTTTATTCATTATGTTTTATAAAGTGACACGTGCCTTGTTCTCTCCATACAAAACATTGGGTGCAGTTTTTAAAAAAATGGATGCCTAATGCCTTGTCTATACCTAAAACTTAGGTTGACCTAACTACATCACTCAGGGCTGTGAAAAATTTCATGTCCTGTGCAATGTAGTTTGGTCAACCTAACCCTGACTGTAAATGCAGCAAGGTCAACAGAAGAATTCTTCCATCGACCTAGCTGTCATCTCTCAAGGGGTGAATTTACTGGAGTAACAGAAACCCCCCTGCTATCGCTGTAGTATTTGTCTGCACTACAGCAGCATAGCTGCAGCTGTGCCTCTGTAGCACTTGAAAATATACACTTAGTCTCTATTTAAGCACTAAATGAGGCCCCTATCCTGCAGCTGATTCGCTGGCAGATCATGCCATTGACTCCATGCAAGTGGCCTAACTTTCAAAATTGTTGAGTGCTCAGCAGGTCTTAGTGATTTAAAATTTGGAAAACTAGGCAACTTATTTAAGTGCCTAAATATGGACTAAATTAGGCACCTGTTTAAAAACAACAACAAAAACTACACACAAACGTTGGCCATATTGCTTTAGATGTGCATCTGAATGTTATGTTCTCGAATTTTAGCATTTGAGACCAGGTTGAAATTCTTCATGTGCCTGCCAGCTTTATTCACACTCTCCATATGACTAGGAAGATAAGCAAACAGCTTTAATTTTCCAGTATGGCCAGTTTTGTGGCCTGATATTCACCATTACAGAATTATTTGGCATTCTCATATAATCAAAACAGCCTTCACTTCCTAAAGATTGTGAAACTCATTCAGTACATGTTCCCCTTGTCCTTTTGGTTCTTTTGAAGAACCAGATCTCTAGTTTTGCTTGCACAGAAAGGGGCATGTTTCTTTTATTAGAGGAGATAAGGGGTGAAACTCCCATCTATTTCACCGGGGCCAGGATTTCATCCAAGAAGTGGTAAGTTAAGTGCCTTTGAGGAATTGCTCAGATGAAGAAAGTGGTGTTCTATTGCTAAATAGAATTTAAAACCTGACATGAAAGGCAATAAATAATGTACATTACAAGAATGTTGTACACATGAAAAGTAGCTATTTTGATTTGCTCTGATTTCTGCCAAAAAGAGCATATATCCTTCAAGTAACTTACCTGATTTAATGTCTTGTTTTAAATTGAATATTGTGTTAATGTAAATAATTTAGTATTAATAATCTTCTTTCAGTTGCTAGGTAACTTAGTATCAGACTTTGTGGATACCTTCAGACCCACCGCAAGAATAAATTCCATTTGCGGTAAGAAAGCATGAGTGAAGTGAATTTAGATTGAATTGAATTTTTAACCAGTAGGCCTAGCTAATTTGGGGTTAGACTTATATGTTAATTCGTGCAAAATGCTTGAGTGTGCAGCATTTATGTAATACCTATCAATGACTTTTTTTTATCCTGCCTCAATTTAAAAAAAGTTTGAAAATTTATTTGGATTTACCAGATTAAAAGTACTGCTTTGAGTAGAGGTAGAAAGTGGAAAATTGCTTTTTTTCACTTGCCCCCTCTGCACAAAGTGATATTGTCCCTGTCTTAACCTGGCCTATGAATTCAAGGGTGTGTCTACATTTAATTACTTTTGCACTGGTGTAGCTATGCCAAATTCCCTAATTTATGTGATCCTTTAGCCTCCATAAAAAAATCCTTTTTCATTCAGTTTTACTTCTCTCAGGAAATCTGCAAAAGTTTGATTAGGGCCTCTCGGTCCTGTTTAATACTATTTTTGCTCTTTTAGAAGAAGAAGGATGCTTTTTTTCCTGTACATTTTAAGAAAAGTAACTCCTGTATATACCGCTGTTATTTCATTCGTCTCTATACAGGACCTATAATTCTGAGAGCTTCCATTCCAGTTGATTCCTTTAATACACAAAAGCAATGTAGTGGGATTAAGGATGTAATGTCAGCTGTAAACCACTGAGTTTCTTGATTTTTTTAATTTATTTTTTATTTCTTTGTTTTTGCAAGAGTATGCTAACACTCTTAAGAATATTTTTCCAAACATGTGGAAAGGATTTATTCATGTGACTCTCAGTCCTGGAAGAAATTTCCTAATTTGCTGAAGTATTTGCATAAATGACCAGGTGTATTGTTGACTTTATACATTCTCTGACTCCACCAACAGACTATACACAGTTTAAGGTAGAAATAGTATTCAAGGTGCTTGCTGTGTAGTCCTGCCCACACCCACTACTACTACTACAGGATAGTAGTATAATTACTGCTGAAGGCAGGAAACCAGAGTGGGTGGACTAACCATCTACAGTAACTCCTCACTTAACCTCATCCTGGTTAATGTTTCGTTGCTGATCAGTTAGAGTACATGCTTATTTAAAGTTGCGCAATGCTCCCTTATAATGTTGTTTGGCAGCTGTCTGCTTTGTCCGCTGCTTGCAGAAAGAGCAACCCATTGGAGCTAGCTGGTCGGGGCTTGGAACTAGGGTAGACCGGCAGCCCCCCATCAGCTCCCCTAAGTTCCCTGTGTGGCAGCCGCCCAGCAGGCTATCAATTGCCGGGCAGTTCAGCTGTCCTTCCCCCCCACTGCCGTGTGCTGCTCCTGCCCTCTGCCTTGGAGCTGCTCCTGGAAGTCTCCTGCTTGCTGTGCGTGTGGGGGTGCTAATGTCAGGGTGTCTTCCTCCCCCTGCTTCAGCCCCCCATCTCCACAGAGCAAGTGGGGGATACCACAGGGCTCAGGATGGAGGGAGCTTGCTGGCAGCAGCTGCTGTCTCAACTTGCTGATCTACTTAAAAAGGCAATGTACTTAGAGTGGGGTCAGCATACTTAAAGGGGCAATGCGTGTCTCTCTCACACACATGGTGTGTGTCTCTGTCTCTCTCTGCCACACTGTCTCCCCTCCCTCCATTCGTGCTGCCTTGTAGAGTGTGAGGCTACATTAACAACAATGTGTTAACCCTTGAGGGCTCAGCCAAGTGCTAGTTCATTATTTAGCAGTAAGGCATTCCCCAGGAAATATCCCACCTTCTGACTCCACCACCTCAACCAAGCTTCACAATCATCATTGCTGTGTACAGTTATTAAATTGTTTGTTTAAAACCTATACTGTGTATATATGTGTTCGTGTGTATATATATACATACATACACACGTACAGAGAGAGAGTCTTTTCTCTGGCGAAAAAAATTTCCCTGGAACCTAACCCCCCTAATTTACATTAATTCTTATGGGGAAATTGGATTTGCTTAACATCATTTTGCTTAAAGTAGCATTTTTTGGGAACATAACTACAACGTTAAGCGAGGAGTTACTGTACTTTAATAGGGTGGAAGGGGGAAAGCAGTTATCCTTTAATTTCATTTTGTTTGAGGGAAGTTGAAGGCTCAGTGTAGCCAAACTGAATATTATTACATTACTTCTCTTGTGCTTTTGCATGTAATGGCAATAAAAGAACTATGACCATCCAGAGAAGAGGCTTGACCCATTTACAATAAATGGTCCATAATGGCCCATTATGGCTGAAATACAACTCCTGCTTTAGTTATAAACATTTATTGGACCAAAAAAAAGTTTTTATGGTCTGGGCATATGATGTGAATAGGAAGACTTCTCCTGAGGATAAATAGTATATTTTAGTGTCATATTTACAAGTATTTTAATATATCTGGGGATGTCCAAACTGAACAGTTTATAGCAAAACATAATAGTTGAGTTTGCCCTTTAGCTAATGAGTTGAGATTTCTAATGCAAAAGGAATGATTGCTAACATTGGTAGCTTTATGCTAGCCAGTTCCTGGTGGGAGATAACAGATTTAAATAAATATAGCGGGAAGGAATATTAGTAGTTTCCGAGGTGGGTTCTTGTCCTTTAATTATTAAGTGCCATAGCCACTCAACTTCCTTAGCATTTATCCTTTCTCATTCTGTGTAATATGTGCAGGACGTTGTAGTCTTCTTCCTGTGGTAAATAACTCTGGCGCCATGTGTAACTCATGGAAGCTGGATCCTACAACCCTTCGTTTCCCTTTGAAAGGACTCTTGCCATATGATAAGGTATGCATGTGTAAGCCTCTTAGTTATGAAACTTTTGTGTGTTTAATCTATGAAATTACTATTTGTTTGTAGATTAGAGAAAGGAAGAGGGCAATTATTTTGAAAACTCGGGTTATCCCATTTTCAATTAGAACTTGAAAATTAATTAACCTAAATCCTCCAAATACATGACACAGTAATGGCAAACCATACACACACCAGGCGGTATGTGATGTTTTTACTGCCTGGCACACTGATGCCCTGAATTCTGAGAAGCAGTAGGTGTTGCATGCACCTATTCTGTGTCTCTGTGTGAGAGAGAGGAAGATATAGAGGAAATGGAATGTGGGGAAAAAAGAACTGTGTAGTTCATGCGTTGCACAAAGGGGCAAGACACTTGATTTCACTTTTTAAATTGGTCTCAGACCCCAGGAGCACTGTAGAGGCAGTGTGCTCAGCCCTTATTGAGAGAAATCTCATTGGTCTTCTGAAGCTGCTCTGCCCATATTTCAAAGATGTTTTCCAAAATGTATCCCATCTTCTTATTGTCGAAGAAGGTCCCCCACAACTGGGAGTGTAAAACCAAGAGGAGGACACTCTCCGCTGATACTTACCTCCCTCTTGGGTATTTGAGAACAAAATAGTTCACCACCAATGGTACATACCTACAAATATAAACATATTGAAAAGAATTCATTTTTAATTTTGTTACATTTAATCACAACATTTAATTTAAACTTGAGGCAATGTTTGCGTATGTTTGTTTTTAAGGATCTGTTTGAGCCACAGACTGCTTTGTTGAGATATGTGCTGGAACAACCTTATTCCAGGGATATGGTCTGCAATATGCTAGGTCTGAATAAGCAGGTACTGTACTATACTGTGATGTACGATTTAATTCTGCATAGAATCTGCACTATTCTTTTCTCTTTTCTTTGCTATAGCTAACTGAGCAAAACAGTTTAGGTTCAGACAGTGATTTTTTTTTAATAATATCATATTAGGTAAATTGGATTCTATATTGTACCTATCATTTTTATATTGCTTTAAGGGTGTTTAAATTAAAAAATAGAGATTTAAAATACTGATTTATTTTATTTTATTTTTTTGCATTGCTTTTTTTTCCTATAAGGCCAGCCTCAAATATACCTTTGACAGACTATAACTTACCAAAGTTATAGTTATTAGTTTTGTTTTTTAAAGTTCTTGTTAATGTTCATGTAATTAGTTCCCAGAACTTTGTTGTACATTGTTACTTTGGCATGTTACAGCATTCTATCAGTTGAGCGCTGATTTTATTTTTTTATACTTTTAAGTGGGAGGGCTTTGTCTGACTTGGGATTCCTTGAGGCTGGCCTCATAGTCACTGTTTTGTCTTTTCTTTTTTTCTTCCTTTATTTTTGTTCTGTCCTGTCTTGTCCTGCCCATCCTCCAATGCTCTAGACCTTGAACATTGCTCAGGTATGTTCACAACCTTACTGTTGTATTGTGACTAACGATACGCTGGCCGCTTTGTAGCCACTGATTCCAGTTAGAGAATACATGTACGGTCAGGGCTTGAAATTGGCAGGACCATTAGATGGTAGGACAAGGGCAAATTCTCATTAAAATCTCTTAGGATATGAGAGATTTATTTAATATGAAAATGTACAGTCCCAGTGGTCCTCTGATCCTAAAATTTTGGTTGGGTTGGACCATCACCACTTCCCCACCTGATCTATAGGCTTTTTCTTGGTTTGCTGGAATTTTCGGATGAAGAGAGATTATTTCCTTATGTGGATAGAAAAACATTCCTTGAATTCACTTTTGGCACTGTAAATCTGGAGAGGCAACAACTGCTAAAATGGAGCTTGATGGAGAGGTCACATTATCGGACAACCTCTGTGACAAATTCCCTTTCCTACATCAACCTTCCAGTGTCCTCCAAGCAGGGTGAACTAAGACAATACAAAGTGCTAGAAAAAATGTTTGTTTGTTTTTTAAAGCCAAATTTTATAAACCTTCTGTTTATTTCTTGTCCAAATCTACTGTATGGACTTATGCTTGAAATTTTAAATATCGGTTATTACAACCTTTTTATTCTTTAAATTTTGAATCCTTCTTAGAATAGTAACCGGATCAACATCTATTTTAAAAAAAAAAAAAAAAGTAATATCTAAGATATGTAAAATAGCGTTGCTGTTTGCAATACTATGGTGAAGGTTGTGTCAGTGTTTCCATTTATAAAACTTCTTTCAGGGATTTGTAACTTGACTGCAAAATTTGCATGACTCTGAAACCTCGTGTATAATATCTTCCACTGTAAATAAAAAACAGATCACGTTACTTGATTTGGTCAGTCTTTGAATGCACAAACTTCTTTATCTTATCAAGCTATTTGACAAATAATACTCCATTGCATGTAATTATCCTAAATATTTGAAAACCAAAATCATCTAAGGCAGCTGAAATGTTAAAATATGAAAACTAGCCGCTAGATTAATATTTAAATTAATAGGATTTTTTATTGTGTCTAAATTTCTACTTAGACAATAGATCAGGTTGTCACTTTGTTCATTTTTTTATGGTTTATTTGCTAAATAGCACAAGACATAGGCTAAAATGTGTACTGAATGTATTATATTTAGTTTATTGGTGGTGGTCTGCCCTTTCAGGCCAGAAGATCAAAGTTAAAATGTTAATTTTAACTCTTAAGTTTGCTATTCTCTAATTAAAAGATAACTGAAATACTTTATTTATTTATTTTTATGTTTTTTGAGTTCTAGATGGTAATTTCTACACGGTGTTTCAACCTAGACTGAATTTTTATGGCAAAGAAACAAACCCTTGAAAAACATGGCTTATAATGGAAATGCTGACAGAACATGAACTGTAGCTGTGTTACCATAATACCAGTATATGGACTTTCAGACCATTGTATTGACAGTAAAAGTTTAAGCATGAAATAGGGGGTGTATCAGGATAGAAGAGAAAATATTAAGCAGTAGACCTTAAAAATCCTATTTTTCACAGTTTTAAGTAGAATATGAAAGTTTACTCACATTTGGGTGTAGGTTAATTTATTATGACTGCATTGATATTCCAGTAACTTCAGTAAAATGTTGTATAGCATTTCCTGAAGAGCATGCTATTTGTGTTGCTACCTGCAGTAAAATTCTTAACTATTTTTGTGATGATAATCCATCTAGATCTAATAATAATAGTATTAGATATGAGTTAATCTGTTAAAGGCCAAGTGGTTGTCAGTATAACAGAAACTATTGAAAATGTAAAGAAAATCATTAATAGTGTAAACTTTGTTTTAAAAACTAGTTTTGTGCCTTGCCAACTCTTAGAAATAAACCCAGAAACAAATAAATATAAGACCATCCTACAATCAGATCTGCCCCTTTTACTTAGCTATGCTTTGCAGGCCCTCACTTATCTATCCACACAGATCCAGTTGCAGGATTGGAGCCTTCATGTGTATCTATTAGCTCATTACAGTAGAAAAGTGTTCAGGATAAATGTGATACCGGTAAACAAGATCCTTGACCTGATTATCAAATATTCTTAAAGGTGAACAGCAAAACTGTTAGTATTATTTTTGTTTTTTAACAATGTATAGATTTATATTAGAAATATTTACTTTGAAAAAGTTCTTTGAGGTACATGAAAAGTATAAATTTAACTGTTTTTCATATTAACCTTGTAGAGACAAACATCAAGGCAGAGAAAGATACACAATTTTACACACGAATTTCAGGATTCTCAGTTTTTGTTTAGTCTTTTATGGCTATTTCTGTCATATTGCTCTTGATGAAAAATTATAACTTCAAAATATTCTTTTAGTGTGTGGGTTCTGGGGTTTTTCCATTTTCTAGTGATGCACAATTTGGCATGCGAAAGTGTGGTACACCATCTCTTGCATAAGTGTTAAAAATTAAACCGTCCTTTAGGATGTACAGTTTGATCCAATTTGTATTTCATCTCCATCAGTATATTACTAATTTCTTCCCAATATTTGTTTAACTTTGTACAGTTTCATAGAATGTTTGTTATAGCAAACATTTTAAATATGATTAGTTATTTTGGATGCCGTAAATTTCGGGAAGTCAAATTGCCACCTCTTCAAGGGGCCTCCTTTTCAGAAAGTGCTGATCACCCCTTTATCATGTTTCAGGCTGGCATCCCATATTGGAGTATGCTTTTATTTTCTCTGTGACAAATAAACATACATTTAAAACAAATTGAAAACCACTTCCTCTTTAGCTTAGTTGCCTGCAGTTTGGGTTCCTTGATGGTATCTCTGACCCCTCAAACAGTGGAGTGCTCCAAGCTTTCTTTAACGTGTGATTTCTATCGCTTGGCAAGTGTGCATGAAAGATATCTTCAAACATTTTTTTCTGTACCTGTAATTATTGCCTGCTGTTAATAATTTTGGACCTTAAAACAATTTTATTCATATTAAAATAGAAAGGAACATAAATTCTGGCAAGTCAACTGTAAAAGTATAATTAGGTAGGCCAAAAAAGAATTTGAAGCAAAAGACACACAAACTTAACAATAAACGTGGTTTTTTTTTAAGTACATCAAAAACAGGAAGCCTGCAAACAATCAGTAGGGCCACTGAACAATCGAGGTGCTAAAGAAGCTCTCAAGGAAGACAAGGCCATTGTGGAGAAGCTAAATAAATTCTTTGCATCAGTCTTCTCTGCAGAGGATGTTAGGGAGATTCCCAAACCTGAGCCATTCTTTTTAGGTGACAAATCTGAGGAACTGTCCCAGACTGAAGTGTCAGTAGAGGAGGCTTTGGAACAAACTGATAAAGTAAACAGTAATAAGTCACCAGGACCAGATGGTATTTACCCAAGAGCTCTGAAGGAACTCAATATGAAATTGAAGAACTACTAACTGTGGTATGTAACCTATTGCTTAAATTAGCCTCCATACCAGCTGACTGGCTGATAGCTAATGTGATGCCGATCTTTAAAAAAGGCTCCAGTGACGAACCTAGTAATTACAGCCTAACTTCAGCACCAGGCAAATTGGTTAAAACTATAGTAAAGAACAAAATTATCAGACACATGATATGTTGGGGAAGAGTCAACATGGCTTTTGTAATTGGAAATCATGCCTCACCAATCTATTAGAATTCTTTTATGGGTTCAACATACATGTTGACAAGGGGTCCCTCATCAAAGACTCTTAAGCAAACTAAGCAGTCATGGGATAAGAGGGGAAGCTCACCTCAGGGATCAGTACTGGTTAAAAGATAGGAAACAAAGGGTAGGAATAAATGGTCAGTTTTCAGAATGGAGAGGTAAATAGTGGGGGTCCCTTAAGGATCTGCACTGGGAACTGTGCTGGTCAACATATTCATAAATGGTCTGGAAAGGAAGTAAACAGTGAGGTGGCAAAGTTTGCAGACAATACAGAATTACTCAAGATGGCTAAATCAAAAGCAGACTGTGAAGAGTTGCAAGGGAATCTCACAAAACTGGGTGACTGGGCGAGAAAATGTCAGATGAAATACAATGTTGATAAATGCAAAGTAATGCACATTAGAAAACATAATCCCAACTATACATACAAAATGATGGGGTCTAAATTAGCTGTTACCACGGAAGAAAAAGCTCTGAGAGTCATTATGGATAGTTCTCTGAAAACGTGCTCAGTGCGCAGCAGCAGTCCAAAAAGCTAACAATGTTAGAAACCATTAGGAAGGGTTAGATAATAAGACAGACAATATTATAACGCCTCTCTATAAATCAGTGGTATGCCCACACCTTGAATGCTGTGTGCCGTTCTGGTTGCCTCTCTCAAAAAGATATATTAAAAATGGGAAAAGTATAGAGAAGGGCAGCAAAAATGATTAGGGGTATGAAACAGCTTCTATATGAGGAGAGATTAAAGAGATTGGGACTGCTCATCTTGGAAAAGAGACAACTAGGAGGCAATATGTTAGAGGTCTATAAAATCATGAATGAGGATGTGTTCATGTAACATGAACCAGGGATCGCCTGATGAAATTTAATAGGCAGCAGGTTTAAAACAAACAAAAGGAAGTACTACTTTGCACAAGGCACAGTCAATCTGCGGAACTCATTGTCAGGATGTTGTGAAGACCAAAAATATAACGGTTCAAAAAAGAATTCGATAAGTTCACGGAGGATAGGCCCATCAGTAGCTATTAGCCAACATGGTCAGGGACCATGCTCAAGGTGTCCCTAGCCTCTGACTGCTAGAAGCAGGAACTGGAAAAAGGGATGGATCACTTGATAAATTGCTCTGTTTTGTTACTCCCTCTGGAGCATTTGGCTCTGGTCACTGAAGACAGAGTACTGGGCTAGATGAACTGTTGGTCTGACCCAGTATGGCTGTTCACATGTTCTTAAAATCTTTGCTGTTCACCTTTTCAGCCAGCAGTGATGGTATAAAGGTTAAAGTAGAATATCTTCTTCTATGCCTTCTCCCAAGCCAGGTTGTAGTTTCATCCCTGCCTAAATCCATTTGTGCCAGGTTGTTTGAGAAAGGAGCTGTTGATTTTACCTCTGTCTATGCATCCCGGAAATGGAATTGAAGCATGAAGTGAAAGGAATGACTTAATACAGTATTATTCAGTTGACTTTCCTTTCCCTTTTCTTTTTACCGCATTGTCTGTTTGGTACTAGGAATTTGGATTTCCTGGTATTTCACAGTATTAATATGGCAAACATGGATCCACTGGTGTTAAGGTTTAAAGTAATTCTTTGATATTCTTTCCATTCATATGTCAGAAATGGCGCATACTTCTGCTTACTGGGATTGATTCAGCTCCTATTGAAGAAAATGGCAAAATGTTCATTAAGCTGGTAGAAGTAGGATCAGACTCGATACAAACGACTGATTGCAATTTTAACAAGCTAATTGCGAGCCTGGGTAACCACCATATTTGGAAAAGGGGGCAATTTGTACCAGTATTATCCATAGTGTCTAAATCATTTATTAATTGTTCCTCAGATAGCTCAATCATCCATATTTTATTAAATATTTGAGAACTATGAGGACAGTTACATTATTTATTGAATTATTAAAATCTTTTAAAAATGTGTTTTCTCTAAATATTTTTTATTAGAAGGCAGTTGACGTTTTTACCAGTTCACTATGGCATCCCTAGTTCTTTAGGGATTGGTCTTATAAACTTTTTCAGAAAGTCAGAACTGGCCGTGGTAGCACTATTCTGATTTTTTTCATATTTGTTTATGGTTTAATTGCAGTTTCAAATATAAATCCCCATTTTTCAAGCATTTAAAAACTTGTTTCAGGATGAAACTCCAGTTACTAGCCTGGGAATCATTTTGTTTAACCAAATTTTTTAAAATTTATTGTAATAAATGGGTCTTAGAAGAAAGTCTTAATTGTTTCAGATACTTTTTAAAATTAATATATAATTCCAAAAATAGTCCTTTAACCAAAAAAGGCAAATTAGTAACTGCTAGTTCTGGTATTTTAAGGAGTTAAACCATGAGGCTATAGGTATTCATGCTGTAGACCAGTCCCTGGGATATGCCTGTTCTTAATAAATTAAAGCCCCAATCCTGCAAACTTTTTCACATGTGCATAATTTTACTCATGTGAGTAGTCCAAAGCATGAGGTTTACATATAAGTTGCTTCAAACCTTTATGTACCGAAAATAGTAAAGTGCCAGATATTGAGTTAATGCTGAAAGACTGTACTCAAAAAGCATTGTTAAGCTTCTTCCCAATCTCTTGAAAGTTATTTTAAAGCAATATGAGTAGAGGATAAAGTGATCAGCTGTATGTTTGAATTTCCTGGCTCCAAAGTTTGTCCAGCCTTGATATTATTTAAATGTTAAAATATATATTTATTAAGACTCGTTCCTTAATTAAATGTGCTGGGGATCTGACTACCATTTTGTCAATTTTATTATAAACTATAGAATAAAATGTACATTACTAGTGGAAAATTCTTATTGGAAATTTTGGCTTTCTTTTTCACGGTCATATTTTCCTGTCTATTGTATATTTTGAATAACTTTTATTTTTTAATATAGGCTAAGGTTGGTGGGCTGTTGGACATTAACCCACTGCCTATCAAGCTAGTGAATTTCAAGCCCTGTACACAGTAGTTTTGCATGCTGGATTATGAAATAGTCTGTAGTGTTGTCTGTTGCACCCTGCTCTGCTTCATAATTAGTTGCATTTGGAAAAAAGTATTCTCAACTGGTGGTGTTAATATTGCTCTTTGTAAACCTGTAATGTGGTTGATATGTGACAATGGCCTTGTGTATTTGGAAGAGAAGGTGAAACAGAAATTGACGCTTCCCTTTTTAGTTAGAAGTTTGTGTTAAGCATGCTTCAAGAAAGCGCAGCTAAACTTGTAGCTTTCTGCAGTTTTGAGCTGGCAAAGAGCATGTAAAAGAGGGGATGATGTTCATTATATTTGTCAAGTTTTCCCATTCTTGCATTTTATTCTTAATTTGAAGGAAAAATAATCCCTTTTTCATGGCAAAATACTAATATTGGTTAAAATTAGAATGAGCATCTCCTTTCAGCAATTTTCTTTCCTTTTTTATTAAAAAGGTTTTTAGGCTGCCTGGCTAGCGAGTCAAAGAACTCATTTGTTAAGGAAGCCCTGACATGTATTTTGGTAAAAAAAAAATTTAAACTTCTCTTTTTTAAAAAATAATAATAATAAAAAAAGCCTTTTTTGCCTCTAGAAAGGGACACTGTATTTTCGTGACTGGTATTTGAGCAGCTCAGTTCCTTCTTTTCTCTCATCATTAAAGTAATACTTTTTTCTTTAATTAAGGCTGCATTATGTTACAGGAATTAGGTGTAAAAATCTAAATGTAACTATTTTTAAACCTAGTCTGTAGAATGACACAATAGATCTTCAAGCCCTAGCACTGTATGGAATCAGTCAAATTACACTCCGCTTTCCACCCCCTCAATAGCATTTACGGTTTATCATTCTGTTTGAAGATGTACAAACATAAAGTAATATACAATGCCTTACAAAAGTGTTTACAATATAAATTATGCACAGAAAATAGTCTAAACTTGTATCAAAAAGTTGGAGGTGCAGACTTCAAGTACTGCAACTATTTTATTTTTTATATATATATACACACATATATGTACCCACACATAATGAATATATTCTATATTTGGTCATTGTTTAAAGACATCAAGGAAGAGAGATATTTTAAGAGGTGATTTATTTGTGTGTTTAGGGGCCTGGAAATTGCCTATCACACTGTGGAGAAGCTGCAACCTAAATAATTTTTATGGTTCTCATCACTGTGGTATATAAACTAGTGCGTCACCATTACTTGGGACATTAATCATATCTAAAGCTATGTCTACAACTTGGTGCTAGGGGTATGATTCCCAGCTTGACATACTCCCACTAGCTCTAATGGAGCTAGCGTGATAAAAATAGTAGCACAGCTGCATTAGCATAGACAGTGGTGAGCCACAGTATGGACTAACTGCCCTGAGTACAGAACTCCCAAACCTTAGGGGTATGTACACAGGGTGGATAACCTGTACCACTGCTCTCCAGTGCCCTTGCTACTGCAGCTACACTACTATTTTTAGCACTCTAGCCCTCAAACTAGGGATCACACCCCATCTCCAAGTGTAGGAGACCATAATTTATAAAATAAAAATTGTCAGTGTACCATTCACCTTTAGGATCCTAACCAAAGGCCGTTTCTTGCTGCCATTGAAATCATTGAGATTTCTGCTATTGACTTTAATTGGAACAGAATTGAACCGGAAGTACATACATCTCCTTAAGATAGCCTATCTGAATATTTATTTTCTCTTTGGAATACGTCCTCTGTTTTTAGTGGTACAATTAGTGTTTTCTCTTCATATACACATAGACTCATATTTAGAACACTTGGGCTTTGCAGGTGCCGATTAGATTCATAAATATTATGGCAGAAAAATAACATTTTATACTGATGAAAACTGTTACACCAAGTATCAACTGAGAAATATTTATGTGTGGAGGGGCAGGGAATTAATATACGGTAGAATGTAAAATTATTTGTGACCTGTAACACAGTGCAGCTTTAATACACTGGCTTATCCTTTAACTTCTTAAGTTCAAACTTCATTTCATGCTTCCCAGCCTTCTGTCGAAATACTGTACTGAAATTGTTACCATTGTGTTGAAGTTAATTGCAAAGCTTTTGGAATACTGTATCTGGTCTCTGCCTTGCAGCACAAACAGCGCTGTCCTGTGCTGGAGGACCAGTTGGTGGATCTTGTCGTGTATGCCATGGAACGTTCGGAGACTGAGGAGAAGTTTGACGATGGTGGAACCAGCCAGTTGTTGTGGCAGCACCTTTCCAGCCAGCTCATTTTCTTCGTGCTCTTTCAGTTTGCAAGCTTTCCTCACATGGTCCTGTCACTCCATCAAAAGGTACCTTTTCTGTGGCATTCTCTTTTGATAGAATGTGAAAAGAATCTGTCTCTGTGAGAATGAAGTTTGTAATCACACTGGCAGAGATGAGATGAAGTATTCATACAACTTAAATCATTGTGTTCTTCTTAGCATGTGCGCAATGTTCCTCAGGTCTCACATGACCAGGACTCATCACCGAATTTGGTCTGCTGGTTGGATCATTAGCTTCCCCGGCTTGGGCCGAGTACTGATGGGGAGTGCGACGTGAACACTGATTCATCCCCTGCTCCCTATCATGGTGTTAACTGGTTAGGTCTTTCTCTTCATTGCATTAGATTACAGGATACCATTCTGTACTTGGATACGTTGTAAAATAAATTTGCAGCTGGAATTTGAAGGTGGCCTTGTTTTCTTTCAGATTACACTGTTATAACTTGAACTCAGACCAAATATTGTAGACCTAGCCTTTATAAAAACCAGCTGATTTTCAAACCCATGACCCTTTCAGTTTTTGAGACCATTGTGCCCATGTTGTCCCCAGTTATGGAAATGCAAATCCAGTGTTTCTAAGAAGTTTTTTTTAATGTTTCCCAACAACTTGTGGAAAGCTTAACTATTTTAACTTACTGCTAAATATATATATGTGAATTAATCTTAAGACTTAATGTGCAAGAACTGGTTGGTTAGAGGCAATTTTTCCTCTGCCTGCAGTGTATCTGTTCCTAAATACGTTTTTGTGTGTGTGTGTGTTTTTTAAACAGTTGGCTGGACGAGGTCTTATTAAAGGCAGAGACCATCTGATGTGGGTACTATTGCAGTTCATCTCTGGCAGCATTCAAAAAAATGCACTGGCTGACTTCCTCCCAGTTATGAAGCTTTTTGATCTCCTTTACCCTGAAAAAGAAGTGAGTTTTCCATACAAAATTAAAAGCCAGAGTCATAATTGAACGTGTTAATTAAAATGAGCCTTCAGGAGTAATAATAATAATAATACCTAGACCTTAAAGTGTACCGCATAATTCAACAGGGGAATTACAAAAATAAAGTGAAAACTATTGTTAAGCTCAAAATTTATGTGCTAAATTTCTCTAATAATTAAATTGGGTGGAGGAGGAAGCATTTGGCACCAAAATAAGTTGTAACTAACCTTTTAAGAATTTTTTCTATTCTGTGAAAGTCTCAAGGACTTTTTTCTTCCCTATCACTGTGTGGTGGCATTTCTGATATGAAGGATTTCAATGAGTCTTTGGGTATCTGGGTTAAAGCAAAATGATGCATTCTCAATTTTTTTAGTGAACAAGGCATTTTAGAGGTATTGTTTGTACTTTTAAAAGGTTAGCTAACATGATTTGAAGTGATGTTGGTATGCAATTGCAAACCCACACTGTGAAGTTACTGTAGGGGTGGAAGTGAGGGGGAAAGTTGAGGGGCGGCAGGTATAAATGACTAAATAAAGGGCAGCAATAATAGCAGCCCTCAGGTGTCTGACAGCACCTCTCTTTGAGAGATAATGTTGACTGTAACAGTGTCTGCTTTAAGTTTAGGATCTGATTTGCAGAGGTGCTGGGTATCCAGCTGGGTATCCAGCACTTGCGTGCAACAAGGGCTCTAGATGTTCAGCGTTTCTGAAAATCAGGCGCATTGATATTAAATAAGGTACATTCTTTACCCTTGATCCTTGTACGATCTTCTAACTGTTATCAGGGGGAGATGTTCTGTGGATCAAAGGTAGTATACGGCCTTAATGTTTCAGACCTGGCCCATAGATGATAATTAAGAGCTCATTTGTGGCTTTGACAGGAACCCCAAGTAAGAGGCAACACGTTAGTACCTCAGGAGCATCCCAGGAAGCAGATGGTGGTCAAGTCACAATCTGCCTTCTAGTTTAACCCTGCTTGATGGGGGAAATGCCCTGTGGGAGGCCTCATATACCTGGTGCTAGGCAGGTCCTTTGCTAGGCAATGTGTTGTAGTGGAGGTTGGAGCCGAAGCTCTGCCCACTCCTCACCCTGTCCTGTCCCCTTTTGCAGAGGGTGGTGTAGCTGCCCTTCAGAAAGCACTATTCCTCCTTTCCCTTCTTCCTTCTTTCCCTTCACCTATCCCCAACCATTGCTACCTCTGAGTCATGAAACCAGCACAATGGAATAAAGGGGGCACTTTATTCTCCTTTACTCCACTGCACATACAGGACCACAAACTGGCCTTAAATATATAATTTGGCTGTCTTCACATCCTGAGTTTTACACCTATTTCATGCTGAATGCCTCCCCTGACCTAGTAGTGGGATCTTCAGCATAGAGCTATGCTTAACACAACTTTCATTTCAGCACTGCAGTTCTTCTTTTCTTCTTAAGGAAAAATGAATGTTTTCTCAAGTGAGAGTGTGGGTGGAGTTTTTAAAATCTTTTCATGCCATAAGTAGAGTAAATAAGAAAATATCTTCTTGCAGAAAGGGCCCCCATACAAGGGCACGTACCACAAAAGTGATACTAATTTTGTATTCTGACTGGCAGTTATCTACCACACTGCTTTCCCATCCTGAAATGCACACTGTCCTGATTAGTTGCTGAAGTTGGGCATGGGGATACATGCTCGCGCACAGAAATAGTTTCTGTAATGTTTGTGTGCATAGTTCTCATTGCCAGCTGTGAGATGAGCACTCAGACTTGCAGTCACACATCTGCACATTGCACCCTGCTTGCAGTAGCTCCTGTCAGTTTGGATTTATGGACAGGTTCTTTGTGCATTTTTGTAGGAGCGAGAACTAAGTTAGAACACTTACTTTTTGATACTCCTCTGTCCTTGGCTTCTCTGGTGTGCATCAGTATATAAAACCAACTGGATTTTGTCTCTCTCTACAAACCAGTTTTAAATGCAATTTAAGTAAATTGAGCAGATTACATCTTTTTCTTGTGGGATATTTGACTGTCAGATGCAAAGGCATCCTTTTTCCTGATGGGCTGTTAATGGAAGTTTTATATTGACTGTCAAACTATTGCTATTCTCTGTCTTTCTGTATTTTATCTCTCCATTTCCATTTTTGAGCTTTATATCCCGTAACCAATCTCTGAAATTTGTCCTATGCAAAACTGAGTTTGAAAGCATTTGGTTTGTAACAAAAATATGTATTTAATTCCCTGGACTCCTATATATTGTAATGTAAGCATTTATCCGCTGAAGTTTTTGAATGATTTATTAGGTTCTCTGGGTAAAAACTAATAGCCAGATTCAGTCCTTGGTTCCTTTTGTCTTCAGCTGACGTTGTATGCACATGTGTGAGACCAAAATTTGTTAGATAAGTGTGTTGTTCGCTCTTCTGCGCATCAGAAAAAGACACTTGATCAGTGAATGTTAGTTGTGTTACAAAAGGTTATACATACAATATGTAATTTGTGTGTTCTTTCATTAGTGTATTCCTGTACCTGATATTAACAAACCACAGTCAACTCATGCCTTTGCAATGACCTGTATCTGGATACACCTGAACCGAAAGGCTCACAGTGACAACTCCAAATTACAAATTCCCATTCCTCATTCTCTTAAGCTTCATCATGAGTAAGTTTGGTTTGTTTCGGTTTCTGGTTGGTTGTGGGGTTTTTTTGTTTTGTTTTGTTTTTTTAATTCCATATTACTGCTTATTCCTAGTCAGGACCAAAGAAGAAACAAGAAAGTTCCAAATCCATGTTTAGAATTTGTTTTGTGTGATATGACGCCGTGTCACTTTTTCAGTTACTCTTAAAAAAAATTAAAGATGAATTATTTTGATCATGTTTTAAAGGACTATTGTCAGGTAGCTCAAGCCCAAATGAGTTTCACATAAATTAATGGTAAATATTTTCATGGCGCTTTTAAGAAAAAGAATTCCTCTTTTGACTTTAAGCATGTTTCTGTTTTCCTTACAACTCTACCATTACACTTGTGCTAGTTATTGAGTACCAGAAAGTGAAACAGACTATTTTCCTGTTCAAAGTGTGTGAAATGCAAAAAGGTAAACAGTTAATAAATGGTGAATAGTAAATTGCATTTAGTTTTCAGTTTTAATAATCTAAAATATTAATAACAAAAATAGGATTATCTAAATAACTTTTACCCTGACACATAACTCCAACAATTGTCCCTTTACCCAAGACTTATGAAGCTATCATAATATTTACCTGCCTGGGCACAAAATCCTAATCACCTATTTACCATGATAGTTGAATGATAATGAAAAAACAAAAACTTTACAATGGAGTTACATGAGGGATTAATTTGGCCTCATATTTGCAGTTCAGATATGTCTTGTTTTTCTTTCTCTTTTTCTTTTCTTTCACTTGACATTTAACCTGTCTTGATTATGCAGGTTCCTACAACAGAGTCTAAGGAATAAAAGTTTACAGATGAATGACTACAAGATCGCCTTATTATGTAATGCATATTCAACCAATTCAGAATGTTTCACATTGCCTATGGGTGTTCTAGTAGAAACTATTTATGGTAATGGCAACATGAGGATACCTCTTCCAGGAACAAATTGCATGGCTTCCGGATCTATTACCCCATTACCAATGAACCTCTTGGATTCGCTTACAGTTCATGCCAAAATGAGGTACAATATGGTTTTAAAATGTAATCAATTTACTTTTACCTGTGGATCTTAATGTAAGTGTAACTGTATAGAGAGGAAAGTTCATTATTTTGTTTGCTTCAAAATGTTTTGTATAGAACGTCTATCTGCTTATACGACTAATTTCTTAATAGTTTCAAGTACATACTTTTTTATTTTTATTTTTTTCAGTCTTATTCACAGCATAGCTACCAGGGTGATTAAACTGGCCCATGCAAAGTCTAGTCTGGCCTTGGCACCAGCACTTGTGGAGACATACAGTCGCTTATTGGTTTATATGGAAATAGAGTCCTTGGGCATCAAAGGCTTTATCAGTAAGAATTTTTTTTTATTTAACACTTTATATTTCATTAGTACCCAGAAGCTATAATCCAGGTCAGAGCCCCACTGTTCAAGGGGCTGTACAAATACTTAGGAAGAAACAAAGAGTTGCTGCCCCAAAGAGTTCATATTATATAGCTCTAATCCTGCAATAGATTCTACAGGATCACACCACTGTGCCTGTGTGCCATCTATTGTAGGATCAGGGCCTAAGTATTCTGACTGTTGTGCACAAATATGTTGTCGTCATCTACAGGTTCTCTCTTAAGCTTAAGTATACTTAATTGGTCAAGCTCAACATGCAACTACATTTTCACTTATTTGTACATCTGCACTATATTGAATTTTTAATTAATCAGTATGGAGTAAATGTAATGCACACATCTGAAGAGAAATAACACTTATTAGAGATGATACTTGCACTATAGTGTTAGAGCTGATTCATTCTTTTAGTAGTTTATGGCTTGCAATTTAATATGATAACTATGCTTTTGCATCAGGTATAGATTTCATTTTCATGTCAGATGTTAAGAGGAGTTGGTGATGTGGCAGTATGTTTTTCTTAGGATAGACTTAAAATGCCTATAACTAGATAAAATATCTAAAGATTTGCCTGATCATGTGGTTTAAACGGGAGAGGCATCTAGCTACTTGGTACATATTTTATAAGAGGGTATATATTTGCACATATGAGTAAAATAGCCTTTTCCAAATGATGTCACTGGAGAATACTTGATAAATTCTCTTCTCTCTTATTAGGTCAGCTGTTGCCAACAGTGTTTAAATCTCATGCTTGGGGAATTTTGCATACGCTGCTGGAGATGTTCAGCTACCGTATGCATCACATCCAACCTCACTACAGAGTCCAGCTGCTGAGCCATCTTCATTCTTTGGCTGCTGTGCCACAGACCAATCAGAACCAGCTTCATCTCTGGTGAGTGAGGGTAACCATCACTAAACTTTTATCCCCTTCCTTAGAAATTTATTGAAAATCCTGCAGGATCTTTACATAATAGGTTGTCAGTGTTCGCCTGATACACCCATCCTGCCAGCAGCTGTTGATTCTGCTAGGAAAATGTTAAACAGGTTCTGCTAAATCAGAAGCAGGTGGCTTCCCTGAATATAACGGAGAAAGATACTGTCAGGGTTTGAACTGAACAATAGGCCTGGCCAGAAGACAAGAATTCCATTTTACAACAAATTTCAAGGTTTCAGCATTTGATTTTGTTCCATTATGAAACCAAGACCTTTCAAAGTGTTCCACAAAAAGTCAAAGACAGAGACCGTTCCATCACAGAGTAGCAAATAGCCCAGGAGTTAGGGCACTCTCACGGGGATGTGGGAGACCCGGGTTCAAGTCCTTGCTCTGCCTGATTTGCAGCAGCGACTTGAACTTGACTCTCCCACATCCCAGTTGAGTGCCCTAATCGCAGGGCTATAGAGTTAGTGTCACTTTTTCTGACCCAATGAATATTTAATTATTAATACAAAGTGGAACCACACCAATTGGAGAGATTGGGGGACACCCCTTGAAGAATACTCAATAACCCAATGATTAGGGCTTTCATCAAAAAAATTCCCGACCAACTCCACTGAGAGTCCTATGGTAGAAGCTCAAGGTGCAGTCAAGTGTGGGGAAAAGGCTTGAGTTGAACTTAATTGTTGAAAGGTCCTTGTTAATACAGCAAAACCCTAGGAAGGGTATGAGCTGTTAATTATCAAGCTCCTTTCTCCAGATCAGTTTTCTCAGTTGATACCAAGGAAGTACTTCTGACTACCTTCTGATCTCTTAGCCCAAGTACAACTGTAAACTGCTTAGTAATTACCCATCTCTGCTGAGAGAGCAGGGAAAAAGTGAGGGGGACAGGAAAGTGGAGGAATCTATATTGTCATTGATTATGATTATGAACTTTTGCATGTCTCTTGAAAGATAAGATCATGGCAGAGACCTGTCAACACGGAACTAGAGGTACACAACTAGAAATGAAACAATTGGACTCCGCATTGTAGGTGTTTCAGTAAATTTAGATGATACAATGACGATATCTCTTAAATTGCTTCTAATTAGCAAGTGAGAAAACTAGCTGTAATTGGACCAGTGAAGAACTTAAAATAATGCACCTCAAATAAAAAGCAATAGTTTATTTCCCTTCTCCACCGCCCACCCCAAGATTTTAATTCAAACAGTATAATTACTATCTGGCACTGTAAATAAAGAAGTTGGCTTTGCAACTTCCTGTACCACATTTGTCTCTTTAAATAATGACTTCAGATCTTTGGACCAAGATTATCAAATGTAAAAAATTAAAAAAAAAGATTTTTTGGGTGCCCAACTGGAGAGTTCTTGCCCCTTTTCAGAAGGTATGTGCTCAGCACTTTCTTAAAACCCAAAGATGGAGTCATCCAAAATCACTAATCACCTAAAATTCTTGGCCCTAACCACCAAGAAACACAAGTACATTGTTCTTTCCATACTAAAACTGTTTTGAAAACAATTATATACGTATTATATGACGCAAAAAGGTAACAAATGACAAGGAGTACTAATGTTTTTCAGTATTATAGTAGCAGTGTATTTATTTTTCCCCTAACCAGCCTAACTTTTTTCCTTCTCTTCTTTAGTGTTGAGAGCACTGCTCTAAGGTTAATCACCGCGTTGGGCAGCTCTGAGGTCCAACCACAATTTACACGTTTCCTTAGTGACCCTAAAACAGTTCTTTCAGCAGAGTCAGAAGAACTCAACAGGGCCCTGATTTTGACTCTAGCAAGAGCAACACATGTGACAGGTAAGAGTGAATTTGTCAAATAAGGGATAATCTACGTGAAAGTGAATTAAATCATCTTCCTCCAGATAAAGAGATGCCACTCGGGCCAGCAGCTAGCATTAATGTACTACTAACATTCTGAAATCAAGAACTGAATGCCAGCAATTCTGAAGTTTATTCTACAATGTTAAGTCAGTTAACTTGCACATATGTATTTTCCATTTTAGTTTTCCTTATTAAATTTAAATGCTCATGTACTAATGCACACCATAAATATATATTGGAATGTACAACAGGGCTAAGGTTAATGTTGTGGAAGAAACCTTCTTAAAGGTGATCTGCAAAGCAAAAGAAAACTTGGCTTTTGTGTCCTTTTTTGCCTTTTTATGATTTATAAAGGCCTGAAAGTTTTGGGTGAGTGTTTTGGATAGGAGAGAGTTAAAAGTTGCTTTTTTTTCCTGTTTTGTTTTTGTTTGTTTTTTACTTTGGAAATTCAGATCTAGTCTGGAGACTGATTAGAGAATTAGTATAATTGTAATATCAGAAAATCCAAGAGAGTGAAAGTTTGAATGGGGAAGAGATTTTTGGCATTTTCTGACTTTTTTGCTCGATTTTTGCAACTTTAACATTGCATTAACACTAGCTTTTTACATTGACTATGTTAGAATGTTTCATAGGATAATGCTTCACATGCATTTCTGTTTGGAAAAGTTGATTCTTTAAAAATGATGTCTTGGGATTCCATGTTGACTGTCTCTCAATGATTTCCATATCATACCTACTCAGTTTACAAGCAAGGTGTGTCTTGCAATTGCCAGTCCAGCAAGCTAAGACTAGAATCTTAAAACGAAACTGGGTTATTTCTAGCTCATTTGTCAACAGCCATAAAGATTCTGCAACTGCAGCATAGGAATTCTGAAACTGTTATCACTTCTGATTTGTGCATCTTCAGCAGGATAGAATCCAGCCCATTCTCCCTACGGGTGTGTTGGTTCTACAGAATCAATCAGGAATGTGAAAAAGAAAAAAAGGGAGGATGGGCAATATAAACATTTTAGACAGACAAATAAGTAAACCTGTCTGTGTTTTCCAAGATTTCAGTCCTACTAATGTAAAAGCCTGGGGAGGAAATGTCAGTTTTATGTGAAGATCCAATTTCACCAATCCATTGTATTTGATTAATGTTGCATATGTATCCATTTAGACTTTTTCACAGGCTCCGATTCAATTCAGGGAACTTGGTGCAAGGACATATTGCAGACTATCATGAGTTTCACTCCCCATAACTGGGCTTCACACACACTAAGCTGTTTTCCAGCTCCACTGCAGGTAATTGTTTCAAACTAAGTGCTTGAACAGCTGGGAAAATAATTATCTCAGTGGGATCTTTATTGTCCCCTTCATAGTTAGTTTTCTTCCCTTGTTCCTTCTACATTATGCTCAAGTCACATGAGAAATCGTGCATGATTTTGAAACGGTAGGTCTTTTAGGATGAAATGTTTGGGAAGTGGTTGTTACCAAAAAAAGTTAAAGCAATGTTTGCAGATCTTTGCAAAATTATCCGGTTGATGTACATGACAAATGACTTTTTTCACATTGGAAAAGGTTTTCATTCATAGTGGAGATATGTCAGCAGGTTTCGTTGTTCTGGCAGGGTGTGCTGCCACTTCAAGGTGTCCTGATCTGTGGGGAGCTTGCTTTTGATGATGAGGTTCTGGGGCCTGTTTGAAGGCCAGAAGAGGGGGTTCAGAAAAGATTTCTTTAAGGATGGGATCCCCATTGAATGAGTTGTAGTTGTTTGATGATACCCCGGATGGGTTCCAGTGAGGAGTGATAGGTGACAACAAGAGGTGTGTGATCAGAGGGAGTTTTATTTCTGTATTGAAGCAGCTTCTCTCAGGGTGTTTGGGTGGCTGTGACACTGAGTACATTTCCCAGACCTGAAGAAGAGCTTTGTGTAAGCTCAAAAGCTTGTCTCTCTCCAACAGAGGTTGGTCCAACAAAAGATATTACCTTGTCTCTTTAATATTCTGGGACTGACATAGCTACAACAACACTGCTTAAATGTTTCAGACTTGTCAGTTAACAACAAACACACTTTATTTCAGGCATTTTTCAAACAGAATAATGTTCCCCAAGAAAGCCGTTTTAACCTAAAGAAGAATGTGGAAGAGGAATACCGAAAGTGGAAGTCTATGACCAATGAGAATGATATAATCACCCACTTTTCCATGCAGGGCTCCCCTCCCCTATTCCTTTGCCTCCTATGGAAGATGCTGTTAGAGACTGATCACATTAATCAGATTGGCTACAGGTGAGCTTTTAAAAGTGTAGCTGCATTCTGTACCAGTTATAGCTTAAGGAGGATGGTAAGCTTTCTTCAGTACAGTGGGCACAGTTCTTCTACACTAGAGTATCAGATTTAGTACATTGTTAGATGATGGGTTTTGATGTACAGTTAGAAGGATTAACATACTTTAAGGATTGCATAATGTCTAACAGTAGTGCTTACTACTGGTTGGTGCTGTTTTTATGTGTAAATTTCTCTGACGTACTTATCTGCTGATAAAAGTGACAGATGCAGGTGAAGGTTTCAGCTATTGAGTTGGAGTTTTTTGGGTGGTGGGGCGAGATAAGTGGTCTACAAAGTCAGAGTTTTACTTACGTTGAAGCACTGTTCTAGACAATCTTCCTGTTCATTATTTACTATTTATCTGAAATATTTTAATAACTTTAGTCAAAGGCCAAATACCAAAAGCTTTATTGGGTTTGCCTGCTCAGAAGGCTTATCTCTGAATTGAAGAAGTCAATAATTTTCATGGCTGTCTAACACTCATTTCCAGTTTTAGAAAGCTTAACACAGGGGTAGGCAACCTATGGCACACGTGCCGAAGGAGGGGCACGAGCTGATTTTCAGTGGCACACACACTGCCCGGGTCCTGGCCACCGGTCCGGGGGACTCTGCATTTTAATTTTAAATGAAGCTTCTTAAACATTTTGAAACCTTATTTACTTTACATACAACAATAGTTTAGTTATATATTATAGACTTATAGAAAGAGACCTTCTAAAAAGGTTAAAATGTATTACTGGAACGCGAAACCTTAAATTAGAGTGAATAAATGAAGACTCGGCACACCGCTTCTGAAAGGTTGCCAACCCCTGGCTTATCACATGCTGTACCAACACAAAATCAGTTATCCTCTTTCTTCCCTCACTAGGCCTGTCAGAGCAATTACTGAATATCTGATAAAATGCTTGATCGGCTTCCCTACAGTTAGGAAATGTGACGCCTTTGGTACTGTGTGTGTAAAAAATATTACAGAAAAAATTAACTAGATTTAGCAGCATGTCATATGTCACATCCTACTGAAGAATTCAGTTCTACAAGACTGATGCATGTAGATTTATAGAGACTTATGCCCAGAATCTATCCATGAAGCTGAAAATGATTTATTTTCACTGCTAATTAGTAGCTTGTGGTATCCTGACCTTGGAGTGCCCTCACTTCTGGGAGATGGGTTATGGTTATTAGCATGTTTTGATGTTTGTATTTGAATGACTGTTCTGTATAAAAACTTGAAACACAGTCCTGCAAAATTGGCCAGATAAAAATGTATCAAGACGTCTATAAATTATGCAGTCCGCTTCTGCTATGTGCATGTTACAGTAACAAGATCATTTCTTTCCCTCTGCTTGCTAGAGTTTTGGAGAGAATTGGGGCTAGAGCTCTGGTTGCTCACGTTAGGACATTTGCAGATTTCTTGGTATATGAGTTCTCCACATCAGCGGGAGGCCAGCAACTCAACAAATGTATTGAGATTCTTAATGACATGGTGTGGAAATATAACATTGTAACACTGGACAGGCTGATACTGTGCTTGGTAAGTATGACCTTAGTAGGTTAGGTGCAAGATGTTTCTTTATCCAAAATTTGGCCAATGTCTTCTGATCCACTTCTATAGCAATCACTTGCATAGGTGTAGTTTGACTTCAGTTTTTGGGAAGCAGCTCCAGTCCGGCCACCAGAGCAGCACATAGGGGGCAAATTCCATGCCTGCCTGAGCCTTGCAGTTTGGGGGGCAACACCCTCCTGTTTCCCCCAAACTACACCCATTCTTGTGCAAATATATTGAATTGAATAGTGACTAATAACTAGTTCAATAACCAAGTAGTACTATAGAACTACAGATTTTTTTTGCCCCCTGAGTGAGTGAAAACTAGGAGTGTCCCAATTGTCCCATTCTCTGGTAAGGAGAACTCTGTCTAGCTTTATTGATCAAATAACGGCATTGAATGTATTGGAATTAACAACACCATTGTATGGGGCTGGTTCTCTTCCATCTTAGTTTTGCAATGACTGTTCATATTTTGAAAGGGAACAAGGTGCATGACAGATGCCGTATTGGCAAATAAATGGAAAACCTCATGTGGCCTTTGGACAATGCTATCTTTGTTTCAGGGAGGTTAAAAATCTGCCAGCTGTCTCAAAAGGGTGGGTACGAGGGATTGTATGCTCTGTCTTCTTTAAGTTCCCTTGCTCTTTTCATTGGTTAGGAATTCTCAAAAAAATAGCAAAAATATTGCTTCAGTAGGTACTATCCTTTCACCAGATTTTAAAATCTCTCTTCCTGGTATGGAGCTACCAAAAGAAATGTCCAAGATGATATGTCAAAAACTGAATGCAGTGTTTGCAGTTCCACAAGTACCTATCATTGGAATGACTAGAATTTTGAAACTGGCATACCTTTCTTGATACTATCAGTGTTGGAGGGATGGATTTGGCAGCTGGGATAAAACTATGATTGGGGATGCCTCTCACTGAGGAACATGGGAGAATTTCTCCGCTGGGAAATGAGTGAGTTAATGAGCACTTATTACTGGCAGGCAATGGTGTCCAGAGTTCAGACCCTTGCTTCCATTTGTGCCTACACACAGAGAATATAATGAGTGGGTGAGTTGTCTGGCCAGTTATATTAAAATTAGGATGTTTAATCACCCTAAAGTCATTAATGATGAGGATACTTAACAATTGGAACAATTTATCAAGAGTTGTGGTGGATTCTCCATCACTGGCAATTGTTAAATCAAGATTGGATGTTTTTCTAAAAGATGTGCTCTAGGAGTTATTTTGGGGAAGTTTTATGGCCTTTGTTATACAAGAGAGCTGACTAGATGATGACAATGGTCCCTTCTGGTCTTGGATTCTATGAATGAAAGCACACAGCGTTAGCTATAATTTTACATTGTTCTGCAATCTAATACTTTTGTTGTTGTTAAAGGCTATGCGCAGTCATGAAGGAAATGAAGCCCAGGTCTGCTACTTCATAATTCAGTTACTCTTACTCAAGCCTAATGATNCAGTCCGGCCACCAGAGCAGCACATAGGGGGCAAATTCCATGCCTGCCTGAGCCTTGCAGTTTGGGGGGCAACACCCTCCTGTTTCCCCCAAACTACACCCATTCTTGTGCAAATATATTGAATTGAATAGTGACTAATAACTAGTTCAATAACCAAGTAGTACTATAGAACTACAGATTTTTTTTGCCCCCTGAGTGAGTGAAAACTAGGAGTGTCCCAATTGTCCCATTCTCTGGTAAGGAGAACTCTGTCTAGCTTTATTGATCAAATAACGGCATTGAATGTATTGGAATTAACAACACCATTGTATGGGGCTGGTTCTCTTCCATCTTAGTTTTGCAATGACTGTTCATATTTTGAAAGGGAACAAGGTGCATGACAGATGCCGTATTGGCAAATAAATGGAAAACCTCATGTGGCCTTTGGACAATGCTATCTTTGTTTCAGGGAGGTTAAAAATCTGCCAGCTGTCTCAAAAGGGTGGGTACGAGGGATTGTATGCTCTGTCTTCTTTAAGTTCCCTTGCTCTTTTCATTGGTTAGGAATTCTCAAAAAAATAGCAAAAATATTGCTTCAGTAGGTACTATCCTTTCACCAGATTTTAAAATCTCTCTTCCTGGTATGGAGCTACCAAAAGAAATGTCCAAGATGATATGTCAAAAACTGAATGCAGTGTTTGCAGTTCCACAAGTACCTATCATTGGAATGACTAGAATTTTGAAACTGGCATACCTTTCTTGATACTATCAGTGTTGGAGGGATGGATTTGGCAGCTGGGATAAAACTATGATTGGGGATGCCTCTCACTGAGGAACATGGGAGAATTTCTCCGCTGGGAAATGAGTGAGTTAATGAGCACTTATTACTGGCAGGCAATGGTGTCCAGAGTTCAGACCCTTGCTTCCATTTGTGCCTACACACAGAGAATATAATGAGTGGGTGAGTTGTCTGGCCAGTTATATTAAAATTAGGATGTTTAATCACCCTAAAGTCATTA
The DNA here is from genome assembly GCA_003942145.1 of Platysternon megacephalum. Lineage (NCBI taxonomy): Eukaryota > Metazoa > Chordata > Testudines > Platysternidae > Platysternon > Platysternon megacephalum. Next base: position 68,451 of record QXTE01000215.1, read on the forward strand.
ATGATGAGGATACTTAACAATTGGAACAATTTATCAAGAGTTGTGGTGGATTCTCCATCACTGGCAATTGTTAAATCAAGATTGGATGTTTTTCTAAAAGATGTGCTCTAGGAGTTATTTTGGGGAAGTTTTATGGCCTTTGTTATACAAGAGAGCTGACTAGATGATGACAATGGTCCCTTCTGGTCTTGGATTCTATGAATGAAAGCACACAGCGTTAGCTATAATTTTACATTGTTCTGCAATCTAATACTTTTGTTGTTGTTAAAGGCTATGCGCAGTCATGAAGGAAATGAAGCCCAGGTCTGCTACTTCATAATTCAGTTACTCTTACTCAAGCCTAATGATTTCAGAAACCGAGTGAGTGATTTTGTGAAAGAGAACTCTCCAGAGCACTGGCTACAGAATGATTGGCATACTAAACACATGAGTTATCATAAGGTACTATAGATTGCATAATCCTCTGGTGTAATGTGTGCTGTGCAGTTGAGATGCTGAAATAGTCCATTGTTTTGTGTATTATTTGCATTTTGGCTATATGCCTTGTTCTGCTATTCAGTCTGTCATTTAATACCACAACAATAACTTTTAAAGATACATTTAACGTTAATAACTTTTGAATATTTGGGTTAATGTAAAATCATTTTATGTTTACAGAATAATGTAAAAAGAAAATGTGCATGTAATAAAGATAGAAGTGACTGAAGAATTAGGAGTCTCTGCTCATCTGAATCCCACGTTTAATCCTTGATTTTTCTGGAAGCCAGTCAGAAAGAACAAAGACCTAGTTTCTCCTTTGTGTTTGTGAATTGGGGAAAATATAGATTATTTGTTTTTTCATTAATATAGGTTTAACCATTAGTAATCATTAAGGGGCAGATTTAACTAGGCTTCTGCAAGCTTCCACAGTATTGAAAAACTCACAGGGAGGGAGACATTCCGGATTTTAGTGTTGCCCAAAACGTGGGAGCTGCTGGCTGGGGTGGGATGTGACAGCTGGAATATTATATAAATCTTAAACTGTGCCCTGTCACATGGTATGTAAGCACCATCCAGCCATGCTTTATATGTTAGGTGTGTGGTTCCTTTCCCCACGGAGAAATCACATACAAATTATTTTTAATGTATTGATTCAACACATGACAGACCAGCGTTCTCAGGCTCCAGGGGAAGCATATAATGTAAAATAGATTTGATTTCTCTCTTGATTTTCCTTGGAGTCTTTGACAATAAGGGTGGATAAGTGATGGTATCACTGCCTGCCTGCTATCAGGATTAATTTCCTTTTAGTACACCACTACCTCAATATAACGCCACCTGATACAACACGAATTTGGATATAACGCGGAAAAGCAGTGCTCTAGGGGGGCGGGGCTGTGCACTCCAGTGGATCAAAGCAAGTTCAATATAACACGGTAAGAGTTTTTGGCTCCCAAGGACAGCGTTATATTGAGGTAGAGGTGTACTTTATACCTCCCTGCACCAGTTTTAGTCAATCTGAAACGATCTCTCTCTCTTTTTTTAAAATACTTTTTCAAGAAAAAATGAGTTTATTATATTTTGTCCAATTATATTTAGTTACTGTGATAGATAAAATTCATAATCCACTAGGGATTTGCACACAAACAGAAATTTCAAGAAACCAATTCATTATGAAATTCATACCTTCTCTTTGCATGTATGTGTATACATATAATTCCAAATTGTTAGGGAGTGTCTACAGAATAGAGTACAATGTAGCTTCAGTACATTTTTAAAGTATTGCAAGTACTCAGTAATGTTTTCAGTATGCTTTTAAAAAAAATCTGTGTTTGACTTCTACAGAAATATCCTGAAAAGCTGTATTTTGAAGGGTTGGCAGAACAGGTCAACCCTCCTGTTCAGATCCAACCCCAGTACCTACCCATCTACTTTGGAAATGTGTGCCTCCGCTTCCTGCCAGTATTTGACATTGTAATCCACAGATTTCTGGAATTGCTTCCAGTGTCCAAATCCCTGGAAACCCTACTGGATCATCTAGGAGGCTTATACAAATTCCATGGTAAGCTCTTCAAGCCCATTAGCTCTTTATACTTGCAATACAATCACTACAGATTCTTCGTCGTGCTGCATATCAGTAAAGTCCTGTCCCCGATGGGAAATCAAACCTTATTAGCTAACTCTCTGTTCTGAAGAGCAACTTGGTTTACTAGCAAAACCATAATGGCCAACTCTTTTTGAACACTGATTTAGCTGTTTCAGTGTTGTATGGGCTTTGATACAGCAAACCTTGTTAGCAAAAACCTTGTTCAACGCTACCCATTCTATCCATCCTCTTCCTTCTCAGCAGAGTTCAAATACAGTTTTTTAACTTGGTTTTAACATGATTTTGTAATCATGTTGAGTATGACACAAATCATGTTGTAATAATGGCACGACAGTGTCAGTCTTGTTCTTTCTACTCCTTGTTTCTTGTCAAGGTCTCCCCATGAGATGCTCTCTAATGCTGTGTATATAGAGAGGCCTTGTAGGAGGAGTTTAGTTATTTGTAAATAATGTTTTAAGCAATATCACAAACATAGAAATATTGGTTTTGACCTCATTTCAGATAAACTTTTTGTCCAGTTTCATTTAACATAGTGGTACAGTAACAATAAAAACATGGGGCATTTCTACTTGGTGTATCTGTTTTTACCTCACCGTTTATTTCACATAAGCTTACTATTACCGATATAAAATAAAGTGCAATGCTACTGTGTTTCTGGGGTTTTTTTATTGGCAGACCGTCCAGTGACATACCTGTACAATACTCTTCATTATTACGAGAGGCATCTCCGAGAGCGCACAAACCTCAAGCGGAAGCTCGTCCATGCCATCATTGGTTCTCTCAAAGATAATCGACCACAAGGCTGGTGTCTAAGTGACACTTATATCAAGTCTGCTATGAATGTACGAGAGGATAATCCGTGGATCCCCGATGACACTTATTATTGCAAACTGATTGGAAGACTAGTAGACAATATCCTTTTTTATAATGATTTGTGCTTAAGGAAGATTATCAGTATTGCAGTTTCAGTTCACCAGAGTTTAGTTATATTCCATACAGTTGAAATACTGCAGGACTGAGGGCTTGTTTCCACTTAACGGGGGATCGATGCGTGACGATCAATTCACCGGAGGTTAATTTAGCGGGTCTAGTGAAGGCCCGCTAAATCGACCACCGATCGCTTCCCATCGATTCCGGTACTCCACCGGAATGAGAAGCATAAGGTAGTGTAGTGTAGACCTGCCTTGACTCTCCCTGGCCATCCTCTTCCCCTTTTCTCTAATGCCAACCTGCTGAGAAGTTGTCTAGTTCTCTGTGCACCTTTGTTCTCCTCCTCCCACAGCTCCACCATTTCCTCTACTTTGCTGAGACGTCCAACTTCGGGGGAGCTGGACTTGTCTCTCTGATTAAGGGAAACTAAAAGTATATAAACCACTAGTTTACATAAGTTTTAAGCATCTAATGATGCTGGTGATTCCACTGTCCTATAAGTAGAAAAAAGCACTTTGTGTTGTTGATCTGGAGAACCTCTAATTTTCAGTGGCAATCAGATAGTCACAGTTTGTTCTTTGTCTATTCAAGAGTTTAATTTTTTTCAATGTTGCCACCTGAAAAATTCTAATACGAGTAGTATGTTTACATTTAACAATATACTTCAAAAATATTATTAATAGTGTAGAAAATTCTCACCATTTTTCTAATAAACAAAATACCTTAGGTTTAGAGTAAATGGACTCTGACATGGCCCAAACATAATAAATCTTCCTGTCAGAAAAGTATCTGTTGTATTGTGTGTATGTATGGTTTCTATATATACAGATACTTCTCTAGATATGTATTTTAAAAATGCGTTCCAATAACTGACTTATCGTCTTAAATATGTGCCTTTGGTTGACTGTGGCCATTAGTTTCATTCAGTACTGTCGTGTGTGTGTGTGTGTGTGTGTGATAAAAAATACACACACGTATTATCAGGAATTTGTGGGACTCTATTCTTTTGTTTGTGTATTAGATATATTTTGTGTTAAATACATTTTGTGCATGCAGAACTACATTGTTTGCATCTTACCAATCCCCATATGGGAATTTGTTGTTTTCCTTAATCATTGTTACCTATGGCTGGCAAGTCACCTGGTCCATTTCCAAACTGCGACTGGAGATTCAATGAGTTTCCTAACCCAGCTGCCCATGCTCTTCATGTTACCTGTGTTGAACTCATGGCTTTGGCTGTTCCAGGAAAGGATGTGGGCAATGCACTTCTAAATGTTGTGTTAAAGAGGTACATTGGACTTACAGAACTGCTCTCTACAAAAAGCAATACAGTGGTTACAAATTGCTAACTGGTTCTGAAACTTCCTTTTCTTAAACGTTGTTTTATATATTGATCTCTTTGGGAGGCAAGCAGTAATATGGTGTTGGATGCCATTCTAAGAGCCAAGAACACAAAATGTGTGTGGTGAATACCTATACCTTAGATCCCGGTGCTGGTGTTGACTGAGACTCAGCTTCATGTGGGAGAAATGGAGGAAGTACCGTACATTTGTCAGCAACTTGTCCAGTGTGTTCATAGGCGTTAACAGGAGGGGAAAGGAGCCTTGTGTAGCACTCATCCAGAGGGGGAGGGCCATCAGTTCCTGTAACAAAAGATCTTTGACTACAGGGAGAAAAGCAGAAAACTTGGTAGGATGCTTGAGGTCCAAAAGTGCATCATAGTTTATATTTTTATACTGCATTTAATATCTGTTATCATAATTTTCATTGTTACCATGTGATATTGGAACTGCATTTTACAGATTTCATTCTGTGTTGCCACATGAGACATTTGGACTTGATTCCTAAGCTCAGAGGCTTGCTTTTTGGGCCAGCAGGTACTGAAAGAGTTGTAAAGGGACGGCGCACCTTGCATTTAATTAGTGACTCAGATGGCCATCTCTAAGTGGTAATTAGGGTGACCAGATGTCCCGATTTTATAGGGACAGTCCCAATATTTGAGACTTTTTCTTATATAGGCATCTATTACCCACCACCCCGTCCCGATTTTTCACACTTGCTATCTGGTCACCCCAGTGGTAATGATAGGTTGAAAAAATGGATTCCTTTCCCACCTTACTCAGCCAAGGAAGGTTGCCCTGATGCAGGCTTTGGGACCATGGGGAAATGAGTCATCAAAGGAATCGATATCACTGCGAAGACTTTATTCATACAAATGTCTCTAATGAAAATACCTTAAGAGAAAACATGCTACAGGAACAAAATTGTTTAAAAAGTTTTCCATGCAGTATCAATGTGGTACTCAACTAACCAGTTAATTAAACCACATAGTCACGTGTTTGTATATATAGCTTTTTCTTAAGACAAAACGTCTATAATTTCTCTAGGAATATATTTCATTCATCATAAATACATCAAAAGTCATGAGAAATCTTATATAACTTCAGACTTTTTTTTCCCTTCCCCATTTATAGTCAGCCTCTGGTGCCAAGAGAGAATATCACAGCTTGGATGAATGCTATTGGACTGATTATCACAGCCTTACCAGTGAGTCTGTATGTATTTTAAAATTTTCTGAACAGAGAAGAAAATGCATTCTTCCATTAAAGCTGATATAGGTGGTAATCTCTGTGAGGGATTAGTGCGACTAGTTTCTTTCTGATGCACCTGGAGTAGTTCCAAAAGCTACTGGGAAGCTTATGAAACATCTGTGCTTTGTCCTTCATTGTCTGACCAAACCCACTGTGGGATTTGCGGGGGAGGGGTGCGAAACTGGAAAATAAAGTTGCTATAAACTACAAAAAAAATTTCGTGCAGTGTTTAAGCTTGAGAATGAAGTCAGAAAATTCCCCAAGATAAGAAGTCTGATGTAACATTAACTCTACTTTGCACATCCCATACAGCTTTATAGAACATAATGGAATAGGAATAAATCACAGAAAGGAAGTTTAAAATTTAACAAGGGAAACAAGAATAGAAACTAATATGTATAATTGAGTTTAAAATGTTCTAGTAGAAATTTTCATCTTTTGAAGATGCTGAGTTTTAGTGTTTGATGACTCAGCTTCAACACTGGATGAATGTTTTTAATTTCATTTCCTTTTTTCACCACTTTTCTGCTCTGGTCCCCTTTCTGGTTGATCTACCAAAGTTGTTTTCACACCCTCCCCACTTACATCACGCATCCCTTTGAAACTGTCCATTGTCTTCCTATTTCTCATTGTAAAAAATGTAAGCTTCTCATCTTCATCTACAAGTTCCTGCATCTCTGCTTTCTTTGCTCCCTACAGTCTCCTACCTTTACACCTCCCTTTATCTCCTTTTCCCATCCTTGTCCCTAGCCTTCATTTGCCAGAAGCTGGGAGGGCAGAGAATGGATCACTTGATGATTACCTGTTCTGTTCATTCCCTCTGAAGCACCTGGCATTGGCCACTGTTGGAAGACAGGATACTGGCAAGATGGGCCATTGGTCTGATCCAGTATGGCTGTTTGTATGTTCTTAGCTTGTGCCTTGTATTGTTCCTGTGCCTGGAACAGTTCCCCAATCCACTTCCGCCAACTGCCACTCTTTTCTGCCTCAGATCACTCTTTAAATTCCATATTTTCAAACAGTCCCTCCACCCTTCCTTTCATTAACAATCCCCATGCTCCCTCTCTCCTGAACTGGTGGTATCTTGTCTTATTTAGATATTAACATCTTTGTCAGGAAATGGGTAGGTAAAGCATTTGTGTAAATTAAGAATGTTATATGAATATTTTTAATAATTTACAGTAATCTGAGGGAGGTGGGGGAGAAAGTATTGCCTTTTCTTCTAAAAATTAAAAGAATAATAATCCTTTGGGGTTTTTTGTTTTGCCAGGAGCCATACTGGATTGTCCTCCATGATCGAATTGTCAGTGTTATCAACAGTCCTAGCTTGACATCAGAGACAGAGTGGGTTGGTTACCCATTCCAGCTCTTTGACTTCACAGCTTGCCATCAGTCTTACTCTGAGATGAGTTGTAGCTACACTTTGGCATTGGCACATGCCGTGTGGCACCATTCTAGCATTGGCCAACTTTCCCTCATTCCAAAGTATGTATAATGG
>QXTE01000215.1:75592-95046 GCA_003942145.1 Platysternon megacephalum
CATTTCATACCTTGCAGTTTGTTAAAATGTGTTTCTATGCTGCCTTATTAATGGGAGCGTTCAGAGCATGTGTTGGGGCTTTAACTCAGCTTCCATTTTAGCTTTTCAGTTCACCTTTTAATATTCTGTCCTGGATTTATCATTGTCTACATAAGTGGGAGATGGCATGAAGTACTAGTCACAATTAGGTGACCCTATTCAGTGACTTGGTGCCAGTGTCACTACCTAAGAGGCCTGCATTTGACTCTCCCTTTCATTCTCCAGGCTGATCTTGGGTGAGCCTATGCAGCTTCTAGTCCTTGGGGCTGTGTGAACCATTCATAGCTCAGTCATGATCCCTACGGCTAGTTGTGCTGACATACTGAGTACGGTTCTATGAGTGTTATTCAGCAAGTGTTCAGTCATTCTTAACATGAACACTCAGGTTTGGGTTTTAGGGGAGCACCATAGCAAAATGCTGTCACTCCCAACCAGTCTGAGGTAGAGCAAGAAAACCCCAAATGCAGTCATAAATGTCTGAGCCTAATGAGTGACGATAATATTGAATGTTGAAAAATGGTATTGATTTTGGTGACATGACTACTTTAACATAAGATAAATGTACAAAATAGTGATGTGTCCTGTTTGAAATACTGCAGATTCCTCACTGAAGTCTTGATACCCATAGTGAAGACAGAATTCCAGTTACTTTATGTTTACCACCTTGTTGGTCCTTTTCTACAGCGGTTTCAGCAAGAGAGGACACGATGTATGATAGAGGTAAAATATGGCTCTTGTCCTGGCTTTTATAGTCTAATTCTGTCTGGTCTTTGAAACTCAAATGCAGGGGAAAATCTTTGAAATTAAAGCCCCAGTCCTGCAATGAGCTCTGTGTGAACAGAACCCTGTGTTTTCATGGAGCTCGCTACTTGAAGGGAGCTAACTCACCAGCTTATTGAAAATTTATTACTTTTTAGTATAGAAAGAACTTGGCATTTAAAGTAATTAAACATCAGGGTCAAATATATACACACATTTTATTGCTCTTGCAGTGTATGCGTAATAAATTATAGACAGGACTGGTTGCGATAGTTAAGCCTTTAGTTAAGGTTGCCCAATGCTCTCCATTATAAGTAAGGCCCTACCAAATTCATGGTCCATTTTGGTCAATTTCATGGTCATAGGATTTTAAAAATCGTAAATTGCATGATTTCAGCTATTTCAATCTGTAATTTCACAGTGTTGTAATTGTAGGGGTCCTGACCCAAAAAGGAGTTGTTGGGGGGTCGCAGAGTTATTGTAGGGGGGATTGCGGTACTGCCACCCTTACTTCTGCGCTGCTGCTGGCGGGGCGCTGCCTTCAGAGCTGGACAACTGGAGAGCGGTGGCTGCTGGCTGGGAGCCCAGCTCTGAAGGCAGAGCCACTACCAGCAGCAGCACAGAAGTAAGGATGGCATGTTACGGTGTTGCCACCCTTACTTCTAGGCTGCTGCCTGCAGAGCTGGGTCCTCAGTCAGCAGCCACCACTCTCCGGGGGCCCAGCTTTGAAGGCAGAAGCACAGAAGTAAGGGTAGCATGATATGGTATTGCCACCCTTACTTCTGCGCTGCGTCGGTGAGGTGCTGCCTTCAGAGTTGAGCGTCCAGAAAACAGCTGCCCAGCTCTGAAGGCAGAGCAGAAGTAAGGGTGGCAATACCATGACCCCCCTAAAATAACCTTGCGACCCCCCTGTAACTCTCTTTTGGGTTAGGACCCCCTGTGAAATCGGTATAGTAGAGGTTAAAAGCACACAAAAGACCAGATTTCCCAGAGGGAGACCGGATTTCACGGTCCGTGATGCATTTTTCGTGGCCCTGAATATGGTAGGGACCTAATTATAAGACTCTTTTTCAGGTGTGTACAACTTTGCCAAACTTCAGCCTTTCAAGTTAAAATTTTTGGTGATGGCTATCTGCCTCAGCTTGAATATTTTTGTAAAGTTTTAATTAAAATGGTTCCACTGTTTCTGAGCATGTACCCATGTTTGTTTGTTTTTAAATGTATAAATCTTGCAATTGTTTCATTACTTTCATGTTTTGGAGTAAATGCTTGAAATTTGGCAGGGGAGTCACCTAAGTGTCATGGATGCATCTTGCCATCCATGTGAAATTTTCCCAAATTTGGCCAAGGTATAAGCCCTTGAAAAGTCCCAGTTTTGACATGCTCAGTAGAGACTTATTAGCGTGTAGCACAGAGGTGGGCAAACTACGGTGGCCCGCAGGACCCTCTTGTCCGGCTCCTGGGCCGGCAGGCTATCTCCAGCCTCTCCCCTGCTGTTCTCCCCTCTCTCGCAGCCTCAGCACGCCCTGCCGCCGGTACAATGCGGCCATCAGGAATGAGAGGAGGGGTTGGATGGGGCGGCGGGGGGCAGTCAGGGGTGGGGGTTCCAGGGGCGGTCAGGGGACAGGGAGCGGGGGGGTGGAAGGGGCAGGGGTCCCGCGGGGGGCAGTCAGGAAGGAGAGGGAGGGGTGGATGGGGCAGTCAGGGGCAGGGGTTCCGGGGGCAGTCAGGGGACAGGGAGAAGGGGTGGTTGGATGGGGAAGGGATCCCGGGGGGGGCTGTCAGGAATGAGAGGAGCGGTTGGATGGAGCGGCAGGGGGCAGTCAGGGGTGGGGGTTCCAGGGGCGGTCAGGGGAAGGGGGGTGGGGCGTGGATGGGGCAGGGGTCCTGGGGGGGCAGGGCGGATAGGAGGTGGGGGCCAGGCCATGACCCCCTCCCCTAACTGGCCCTCCATACAATTTCTGAAACCTGATGTGGCCCTCAGGCCAAAAAGTTTGCCCGCCCTTGGTGTAGCACCTAAATTCTCTGAAGATTCTCAGTGCTCCCCTTGGTGGCACCCCAGCAGCATGGAGGATGAGGAAGATCTACCCTGACTGGATTGCAGGAGGGGTAGGGCAGAGAGAGAGAGAGGGAATTGCAGGATCCAGAGGATGGGGAGGACAGCAGAAGGGGATAGGAGCCAGGGGTTGGTGACAGGAGCTGGTGGGGTGAATAGCAGCAATGGGGAAGGAGGAGAAAAGAGAGAGGGGGGAGTATGTAGACACAAACCGGGAAATGAATAGGAACCAGAGGTGGGCCAAACAGCCTGGGGACACAGGGGGAGAGAGGTCTTTAACTACTAGAGAATACTCCTCTCCAGAATTTGGAATTTAACTCAGGAATCCTGAGTCTTTACATTCCTCTGTTGTCAGGAAATAGTGTGTATCTTATCTCCCTCTAGTGGCTGGTCTACATANTGGTCAATTTCATGGTCATAGGATTTTAAAAATCATAAATTTCATGATTTCAGCTATTTCAATCTGTAATTTCACAGTGTTGTAATTGTAGGCATCCTGACCCAAAAAGGAGTTGTTGGGGGGGTTGCAGAGTTATTGTAGGGGGGATTGCGGTACTGCTACCCTTACTTCTGCGCTGCTGCTGGCGGGGCGCTGCCTTCAGAGCTGGACAACTGGAGAGCGGTGGCTGCTGGCTGGGAGCCCAGCTCTGAAGGCAGTGTCACTGCCAGCAGCAGCGCAGAAGTAAGGATGGCATGTTACTATGTTGCCACCCTTACTTCTAGGCTGCTGCCTGCAGAGCTGGGTCCTCAGTCAGCAGCCACCACTCTCCGGGGGCCCAGCTTTGAAGGCAGAAGCACAGAAGTAAGGGTAGCATGATATGGTATTGCCACCCTTACTTCTGCGCTGCGTCGGTGAGGTGCTGCCTTCAGAGTTGAGCGTCCAGAAAACAGCTGCCCAGCTCTGAAGGCAGAGCAGAAGTAAGGGTGGCAATACCATGACCCCCCTAAAATAACCTTGCGACCCCCCTGTAACTCTCTTTTGGGTTAGGACCCCCTGTGAAATCGGTATAGTAGAGGTTAAAAGCACACAAAAGACCAGATTTCCCAGAGGGAGACCGGATTTCACGGTCCGTGATGCATTTTTCGTGGCCCTGAATATGGTAGGGACCTAATTATAAGACTCTTTTTCAGGTGTGTACAACTTTGCCAAACTTCAGCCTTTCAAGTTAAAATTTTTGGTGATGGCTATCTGCCTCAGCTTGAATATTTTTGTAAAGTTTTAATTAAAATGGTTCCACTGTTTCTGAGCATGTACCCATGTTTGTTTGTTTTTAAATGTATAAATCTTGCAATTGTTTCATTACTTTCATGTTTTGGAGTAAATGCTTGAAATTTGGCAGGGGAGTCACCTAAGTGTCATGGATGCATCTTGCCATCCATGTGAAATTTTCCCAAATTTGGCCAAGGTATAAGCCCTTGAAAAGTCCCAGTTTTGACATGCTCAGTAGAGACTTATTAGCGTGTAGCACAGAGGTGGGCAAACTACGGTGGCCCGCAGGACCCTCTTGTCCGGCTCCTGGGCCGGGAGGCTATCTCCAGCCCCTCCCCTGCTGTTCTCCCCTCTCCCGCAGCCTCAGCACACCCTGCCGCCGGTACAATGCAGCCATCAGGAATGAGAGGAGGGGTTGGATGGGGTGGCGGGGGGCAGTCAGGGGCGGGAGTTCCGGGGGCGGTCAGGGGACAGGGAGCGAGGGGGTGGATGGGGCAGGGGTCCCGCGGGGGGCAGTCAGGAAGGAGAGGGAGGGGTGGATGGGGCAGTCAGGGACAGGGGTTCCGGGGGCAGTCAGGGGACAGGGAGAAGGGGTGGTTGGATGGGGAAGGTATCCTGGGGGGGCCGTCAGGAATAAGAGGAGAGGTTGGATGGAGCGGCAGGGGGCACTCAGGGGTGGGGGTTCCAGGGGCGGTCAGGGGAAAGGGAGCGGGGGAGGGGCGTGGATGTGGCAGGGGTCCTGGGGGGGGGGGGGGGCAGATAGGAGGTGGGGGCCGGGCCATGACCCCCTCCCCTAACTGGCCCTCCATACAATTTCTGAAACCTGATGTGGTCCTCAGGCCAAAAAGTTTGCCCGCCCTTGATGTAGCACCTAAATTCTCTGAAGATTCTCAGTGCTCCCCTTGGTAGTACCCCAGCAGCATGGAGGATGAGGAAGATCTACCCTGACTGGATTGCAGGAGGGGTAGGGCAGAGAGAGAGAGGGGGAATTGCAGGACCCAAAGGATGGGGAGGACAGCAGAAGGGGATAGGAGCCAAGGGTTGGCGACAGGAGCTGGTGGGGTGAATAGCAGCAATGGGGAAGGAGGAGAAAAAAGAGAGGGGGGAGTACATAGACACAAACCGGGGAATGAATAGGAACAGAGGTGGGCCAAACAGCCTGGTGACACAGGGGGAGAGAGGTCTTTAACTACTAGAGAATACTCTTCTCCAGAATTTGGAATTTAACTCAGGAATCCTGAGTCTTTACCTTCCTCTGTTGTCAGGAAATAGTGTGTATCTTATCTCCCTCTAGTGGCTGGTCTACATAGAGGCTAGCAACTGACTATGGCTACCAGTTACTCTGTTATCTCAACTGGTAGAGGTCTGTGCTGTGGATCTTAAGATCAAAACCCTGCTGATGATCTAAGTTGGGGATCAGTATGACTCCACATAAGGCAACTTCTGGGTTTGTTTGTTTGTTTTCAGTTTGTCTTTTTTTAAAGACTGAGGGGTTTTTTTTAATGTAATTTCTTATGTTAAAAGAACATTAGGGCTGCATACCCTCAAGGGGGGCAAATTTCCTATCTTGACATGACATTTAGGAGTGCTTGACTATGCAACTTTAATATTCTTTTGATGTTTTTGGATGTAATGTGTGAACATATGATGGAATAGGTGTATATATAATATAGCTAAGTAATCATGTAACCTTGTTATTGTATATTTATAATCTTGCTCCTTATTTCTCTCGTTTCTTTGTCACTGTTACTGTCACCTATTATTACCTTGTGCTGACTCTTGGGTTTAATTTTATTTCTTTAGACTTACAAAACCACAAAAAAATGCATATTCTGTGCTTCAGGCAGCCCTTAACGCTTCTTTAAATAATAATACATATCACAATAGAAAGACAACACAGCAACAAATTCCATCATATGCCAGCAATAATTTGCTAAACCCTACGGCAAAAAGATTGAAGAATAAAAAAGAGGAAAAATAAACTATTCAGGGCAGGAAAGAGCATCTTTTTATACATTTCTATAAAGCGCCTAGCACACTTCTGAGTGCTGTATACTGTAAACAGCCACTAAATATTGCCTCCAGTGGCTTCTTTCTCTCTTCCCTCAGGAAGAAAATAGATTTTTTTATATCTGTATTACACCTGCATATCAAGAATATAATGTTCTTCTAGAAAAGTAAAGGGAAAAACTTAAAATTTCTTAGTTGCTTTAGTCCTTGTTACTTCTCCATAAAATTCTCACTCTGTTCCTGAGAGAATCAAAGTCCCAATGACGTATTCACTTTATCCTCTGCCTCCCAAATAGGGAACCAATACCTTTTGACTTAGATGACTAATCGTAGAGATCAAATGTTAAATACCCCTAGGCTGAAACATGTTTGCACAAAACATTTATTTAATAAATACAAACAAACATTCTTTCAAATCGTGATCTGTTCATGGAGAATTCATGAACAGTTAAAAGAATATATTAAAAAACAAACAAACAAACCTAGACTTTGCCCAGCTTTAGGTATCACTGTACATTAATTAGCGTTAGTTTATGTCCATCAACTAATAGGAGACTTTAAAGTCTTTTTCTGTATTGGCGTAGCACTCACTAGGACTCCAGCAAATCACATAAACACATGCTTAAAGTCTGTTTCAGTCAATGAGACCTAAGTTTGTGCTTAGTACTTTGCTGAAGAGGAATAATTTGCTGACTCTGAACCTACTAAAAAGCTGATGAAAAGCATTGGGTATCAAACTACATAAATAAAACTACCATAATTCATATTTTTCGGAAGGTTATTAAATGATTGTAATTTCTAAAGTGAGGCACCGTGGGGTAGTTAGGCTACATGTATGCTGTGAGCTAGGAGGTGATTCCCATGCTCATGTACGCATACTCGTGCTGGCTCTCGTCGAGCTAGTACGAGTACAAATAGCAATGCAGCTGTGGTACCACAGGTAGGGCAGCGTAGGCCGGGCCTAGTACAAACCCACCTGAAACTGGTCGGTGTGTATTCGGCACAACCATGCCTCTACTGCCGCTGCCTGTGCTACCATGGCCACGCTGCTGTTTGTACTCGGGCTAGCTCAGTGAGAGCCTGCGTGAGTATATGTACGTGAGCAGGGGAATCACACTGCTGGTTCATAGTGTAGACATAACCTTAGAGTTGTCAGGAAGATCAGATAAGTAGAAGATGCACATAATAAATGTATTTCTCCTTCACAAAAGAATAAACTTAAAAATATAGCATGTAAATCCAGACAGCAAATTTGTTAAACTTTTTATTTTCATTTGGTTTTTATGTATGAAAACAGATTGGGGTGGCGTTTTATGAAATGCTTCTGGATGTGGACCAATGCAGTACACATCTGAACTACATGGATCCCATATGTGATTTCTTGTATCATATGAAGTACATGTTTACTGGGGACAGTGTGAAAGATCAAGTAAGTGAACAATATACCTTGAAGCTTAAAAGCAAGGTTACATTTTATATAACAATTTGTACTATGATCTCTTTTTGTGTATGATCTTAAATGTAAAAGGATCACAAAACCCTTCACAGCTGATCAGTCTGTGTACATTCCCAATCAATTACTGGTACAGTTTTTCATAGTTAAAAGCTGTAGGCCAGATTTTGAGACAAATTTCAGACCACAGGGAAATTGTGACGAGTTTAATTTTCTTTATGAGATGGCAACAGGAGTGCTGCTATATAAACGTCATAAGCATTTATGTTTAGATTTTTGTGCTGTTTCAATCCACACCTTCTGAGTTTTACTTTGAGCTTTGGGTTCAAATTAAATAACCAAATTTCATCTGGTTTTGTTGCAAAAGCATAAATCATCCCATGTTCACCAAAAGGGTTCTTGAACTTTATTTAATCTTTTACTGAAACCTGATCCAGGTTTCTATTTTGTAACAAAGTGTAAAGTCCAGATAAGTCTTATGTTTCCTGAATGCATTTTGCACGGCTTTGGTTGAGTCCTAGACCGAGGAGGTTTTGGGATGAGAACTGACGAGATTCAGGGATTCATTTAGGTAGCATTTACGATAAATCTGTCTTGCCGTATTGTTCTAGGGTATCATTCCTCTCTTGCGTTAAAATGTGTCACATTACTTTGTGTTTTGATAATACATTGTGGGTACGTCTAAACGGCAGCTGGGAACGTACTTCCCAGTGTGGGAAGACAGATGCGCTACCAGTGTAGCCAGGGTAGCACAAGTGGCTGCTCAAGTGAGTTGCCTGAGCACAAACCTGCCCAGCCCCGCTGAGAATGTACTTTAGTGGCTAGCCCAAGCCTCTGCCCTTGCTATCCCCCAGCTATATTGCTGTGTTTAGCGCACTAACTTGAGAAGAGCTTGTGCATGTCCATTTGCCTGCACTGGGAAGCATACTCCCAGCTGCAGTGTAGATGTATCCTGAGGAGTCTTTTTTTGTTTCGTGTTCTATAGGTAGAGAAAATTATTTGCAATTTAAGACCATCTTTGAAACTCCGTCTACGTTTCATAACACATATCAGCAAAATGGAACCAGCTGCTATTCCTCAACAATCCATCAACAGCGGGTCTCCAGCACCACAGCCTAGCCAAGTGCCTGTTAATGTTGCTTAGCCAGTAACACAGTAGAACAGGACATCACACTGGTGTCTATGTGAAGACTCTTTTCTATTAATCAAGATGAAACGCTCTTTGGTCTGAACTTGGTGACATTGTGTAACAAGGGAAGAGAACCATCTCCAGCCTGCTGCTTCATTTTGATTTGTGTGGTGAATCAGTTTGTGCATCATCTGCACTCCACTCTTCCTATCTATTTATATCAGAGACTAGATGAGCTATGTGTTGAATTGATCAAAGATATGCTGCAAACCGTGGCATTTATGGATGTATGATAAGATGACTATTTTGTAAAGCAGCTCCATATCCCTCTTCAAGCCATCTTAGTTTTCCTTCTTTCTATCTGTCTATATTAGCTTTTTTCAGAGGTGCCTAGCATGGTGGTATGTAAAAACCTAGTTTTCTTTTAAATGAAAACGTTAATCCTAAATGTCAGCCAGATTCTCTCTTCAAATCCTGGGATCGAATATTAATCCATGGACTAAACATAAAGATGGTCACTTCAATTGTAATTCACCAGTACTGTCTACTTAATCACTAGGGGACAGATATTGATATCCTCACTCATCTTGAGTTACTGCCTTTTTGAAGTCAGTGGGACTACCCATGTAATAAGGTACCATCCGACATGAGTAGAGGCAGCACAGTCAGATCTTGCGTGCACAAATCCCTTTTACTTGACCTCCTTCTCATGAAGAGATTAAGGGGGGAGAATTAATGTTCTTGATTTTTGATCATATGAACAAGTTTAGTCCCACAGGGAGGGTGCTTAACTACATGCTTAAGTTCCATGCTTAACTACATGCTTAAGTCAATGGGACTTGCATATCTGATTAAAGTTAAAGATGTATTTAAATGCTTTCTTCAATTGGGGAGTTGGGGCTTGTCTGCACATACAGCACTACAGCAGCGCAGCTGCAGCACTTTAGTGAAGACACTGCTACACCGACAGGAGAGCATCTTCTGTTGGCGTAGCTAATCCACCTCCATGAGAGGTGGTAGTTATGTCGACAGGAGAAGCGCCCCCGTTGACAGCGCTGTATACGCTGGGGGTTAGGTTGGTATGACTACGTTGCTCAGGGGGGTGGATTTTTCACACCCTTGAGCAATGTAGTTACACCAATGTAAATTTGTAATGTAGACCTGGCCTTAGTCTTTTTAACGACTGTGAACGACTCTTGTAAAGTAGGGAATTTACTGATGTCTTCATTAAAGTAAATAGATGAGCAGTGGTTTTGATCTAGTGTGAACTAACAGGCTGCTAGATTATTAGCCAAAGACAATCTGAAATGGAACTGTGTTTAAAATCTGTGTATTCAATTAAGATTTGCTGGTTGATATTTATCTTCCCTAGTTGGGAAATGGTGTAATTTTTATTAGTCAGTCACGGTTGGATTTTTATCACATCTAAGCTTTATTTGAGGTTTGTATAATCCACTACTTTAATTCTTCAAATTTTATTTGTGTATGTGTACTGTCAGTTGTTTACCAGGTATGACTGGATAACAAAAGTGAAAATAGTCTCAATTAAGATTTGTAAAATATTGATGATATTTGACATCTTTAAAGAATTTTTTAATTAAAAAAACCCTTGAAGTTTATGGTAATACTGTTTGCCATCTTACGCCTTATTATTTATTTGCCATGCTCTTCAGTTTAAAAATAGGGGTTAATTAGAACATCTAAGTCTCTGTGTCCTAAATCTTCAGTTCTACAACAATACCATCTCAGACGATGATCTCAACAGAACTCACAAGTTTAGTAAGGTTAGGCCCCATGAGCACCTCCTGCTGAAAGCCCTGGTGCTATAAAAAATAGCATTGAATCAGTAGAAAGAATTCTTCATGTCAGTCTGCATAGTCAACACCTAGCATAGTGTTAGAAGGCACTATATTGTCAAGATGCTATCTTTTAAATCATACATACCCCCCAAGATTCTAACCAAGTGGTCCAGTGTCAGTAATTATGAACTGCCTTACCTATATTCACCTTACAGTTTGCATAAGGTATACAACTTCACAGCAGTTTAGGTCAGTAAGAGTAGTACTTCTGCATGCCGTTTGAAAAGCTGTCTTGCTCCATTCCAAAGTTGAGTTAAGTGATTCTCGTGTCTGCCAGACTGGATTTGGTAACACACTGCACCTAGGTGCCCTCCAGAAATCCAGTACACATCTTGGAAGTTTAGTCTGCTTCTCCAGAGGCCTCTCCAAAGGTTATTCTGGGGCAGAGCCAAAGGGTCAGTTGATAGGGTTGGGACACAGAAGGGCTGAGTTCTGTTCCCAGGTCTGCTATATCACTTTGGTCAAATCACTTACCTCAATTTACTTCTCTGTAAAACTGAGATAATATTTGCTCACCTTTCTAAACAGGGTTAAGATGTATGAATGAAAAATGCTGTATAAGTATCAAGCTTCATTACTGGTGCGTGCGTGCGCTCTGACCGAACAATAGCAACTACTATGTGCACGCACACTACAGAATAGTCCTATACTATGTAGAAATAATTCTTGGGGTTGGCCTGGGACTAGAATGTACATCTGCAGTTCTGTGTAATATCTATTTACGGTCATTGGTCTTGCGTGGAGAGTAACAGAGAATTTGGCCTCCTGCCTTTAGGAGCAAATGTTTAGAGCTATTGGTAACCCTAAAACGTGTGAGGTTTTTCTCACCTTTTAAAATTAGAGACTGAAATCTTTTGATTCTTCGCTAAGCAAGCTGCAACAATGTAAATTAGCCCTCTCCATCCAGCTAGGGTCTACCTGTGTACATAAATGGGTTCAGTAGCTCAGTGTCTAAGCTCCTTCAGTTCCTGGCCTATGCAGAGATGACAAAATGTGAAATTGGACTGAGGCCATCAAAAGATAATGTTTGGCCACTACCAGCGTGGGTTTGAACCTGTGACCTATAGCTGAAAGGCTCTCTTTACCATTAGCAATCTCCTGAGTCATTCTGTCTTTATACTGTCCAATGGGCTTAAGTATTTTTTAAATACATAAACATGTTGGGATATAGTCTCCTTTTGATGTGTGTGCAAAGCTCATTAGCAGGCTTCCGAGGTTGTCGCCCTAGACCACCGATTACACATTGCCACCTGGCCCCTGTGGCCCACAGGGCAGCGGCAGCCCTGACCCCGTCCCTCGCTGCGCGGGCCGCCCAACTGCTTGCCCTGGACCCCGCGGGGCTGGCTGGCTACCCTGGACCTTGCCACGCGGCTGCCACGTGGGGCCAGCCAGCTGCCCGCCCCAGACACCTTTTGAACCACACCAAGGGAACAACTCTACACGTTCATTCTCCACACATGTCACTTCTTCACCGTCGTGTCCCACCACGATACCAAGTGGCAGGACCTTCTACCACCTGTAGAGGGTGAGGAACCCCAGTGGACCAGCCTATATTCCCCCTAGTCCCATGGCTCACCTGGGATGTTGGTTGGTGGCTCCTCAATAGAGCCGTGAGCACGGGCGTGTACCTGGCACGATTCACCCCCATCCCCGACGCCTGCCCCTTTTGCTGTGTGAGGGAGACCCTGGCGCATGTCTATCTAGAATGTGCCAGGTTGCAGCCCTTATTCCGGCTCCTCCAGGACCTCCTGTTGAGGTTCTGGCTGCACTTCTCCCCACACCTTTTCATATACACACCCTGTCCGTGGCCCCACAAAGTTGCGAGATCTCCTAGTCAACCTCCTGCCGTTGAGAGTTGTTCCTTTGGCACGGTTTGAAAGCGAACTGGCAAGCTCCAAAGTGCCATATATACAACACCAGGAGGAGGATGCTGGACGGGGAGGTGCTCTGCGACTGTGGCGCCTATTTCCATTCCTCCTTTGTCTCACATATCCAGGCAGAGTTCCTGTGGCTGGCATCTGCTTGCTCCCTAGACAACTTTGAGGAGCCGTAGGGCTGTCTGGGGTTCTCTGCTCGGTGTCCCCATCTGCATCCCTAGTTTTGAACCTATGACCCCCACTCCCTGCCCTGTTCTTCCTTAGTTGTCCCTCGCCTTCAGTTGGATCACGGGTCCAGTGGCTCCTGCTGCAAGGCTGGGGGAGGGGCCTTTAGATGTGGACGGGCTTCTGCCCGCCTGCCTCCTGCAATTTCAATAAGGCCCCGGACCCCGAGGGACCGGCTGGCTGCCCTGGAGCATACAGGGCGGGCGGGCTTCCCTGGACCCGGACTCCAGAGCTCGTGGGGCCGGGTAACTGCCCTGGATCCAGACCCTGGAGCTTGCAGGGCTGGCCAGCTGCCCCAACCCCAGACACCCACCACATGGCTGCCCTGGACCCCAGAGCTTGCGGGGCCGGATGGCTGCCCCAGGACCCCACCCTGGAGAGCCTGCTGGAGCCCCTAACCCCAGATTCCCGCCACACGGGGCAGGCCAAAAGCCCCGACCCCATCCCGGCCACATGGGTGGTGGGGCAGCCCAGCCGGACCCCTTCGTGCCGGACAGCTGGGAACTCGGCAGACTCCGGGCATGCAGGCGGGCCTTTAGCACACAGCTGAGCTGGGCCACAGCTGTGTGCTAAATGGGCCACATGCGGCCTGTGGGCTGCGGGTTGAGAACCGCTGCCTTAGACAGTTGGAATAAGGTACCTGACCAACAGAAACAGATACCAGCATTGTTTGATGTGAGAGTCCTTTAATCTCTTATCTTAACCATCAGTGGTCTAAAAATAAATGATTGTTTGCCTAATGTTGCCTATTTTAGACTGAATGCTTTAGGTTAGAAGTTGCGCTTTTTTGCTCATGCTTTAAATTACTATCACAGCAAAACATAGTTTGTGTACAATTTCAGTCCTACATTTGGGTGGCTGATCGTAGATTTTAAAACTGAAGGTGAGACCCTCAGCTGCCAAGGCAATGGCAGCATGGGTTAATGTTTTTGGCAACCACAATAATCAGATTTGCAGGAGGTGAAAGAAGGGCCTGATGTGTAAGAATTGAGAGATTGTTCTCTGTGTAGGAGGCAGCATGGAGAATGCAGAGGCATGCACGTGGTTGACTGTTTATTTATCTGATATTTTTAGAGTGACCATATGTCCTGGTTTGGCCAGGACAGTCCCTTTTTTAAGCCCTGTCCCAGCTGTCCTGACTTTTTTGGCAAAAGTGGGCATGTGTCCTGTTTGCTCTTGCCAACTTGATCAATTCACAAGAGCAAATGGGACAAATGCCACTTTTGTCAAAAAAGTGGGGTACGATGTGGAGGAGTAGCGTGCAGGGCAGGGCTCAGGTGAGCAGTGACACCAACCCCCCGCAAGGGGCGGGGGGAAAGGGCTCAGGCTACCCTACGCAGTGTCCTGTTTTCCCCTAGGGAAATATGGTCACCCTAGGTATTTTTGTGTATAATGTATTTGATCAGAGGAAACTCATCTAGTAAGACTTGAACAACTGTCTGTAATGCCAAAGTCATCTGACTTAACTGAGATCAGTCTCTGGAAAAGGTTCAGTTTAGTTATTAGCCACTAGAGGGAGTTCACATGGGGCATTCTCATTCCATGGTTTCATAGAGCCATAGATTGCGAGGCCAGAAGAGACCATTGCGATCATCTATTCTGACCTCCTGTAGAACACAGGCAATAGAACTTCCCCAAAATAATGCCTAGAGCACATCTGTAAATTAATCTGTCTGCAAAATTTCAATATAATGTTAATTGATATTCCATTTATAATGAAACATACATACCCATTATAAAACTACTTCCCAAATGCAGTTACTTGGTATTTTAATTTGTAAGATAACATGTTGGATGTGTTGACTCAAGTTTTAGTAATGCAGAAGGTGAGCTAAAGTAATGTTACTTACTACCTAGGGGTGGGTTTTGTTTTTTTTGGTTTTTTGCATGTAGAAATTTGTTGAAGGATTATCTAGTACTAACAGTTTGCATTTTCTTCCAGAAAACTTAGTTTAGTGCATAAGAAAAATGTCCACTTTCTTTTTAACGAACCAAGAACTTTATAGAGAGTAACAAAAACAAGGTCAGTAAATAGTAGTAATAATGTGATTTAATGCAATGGTGGTAATAAAATTATGGTAATACTTCAGCAGCCTCCATTAACACAAGTGACAATTACTGTCTCATTAGTGACTGAGCTTTGATGAAAAACTTATTTTTGTGCTTGAGGTTACCAAAGTCATTCAGTAAGCAATTGGCATTAACAAAATGTTGTTATACTTTAGGATTAAAAAACTTCTTGGAACATAATTGTATATGTTCAAATGGATTTTTGTGGCTGGGGTATTCAGCAACTGGAACTATGAGAACCTTCACGTGCTTTACCAAAACAGGACAAGATAATTGAAACAGCTGTGTTGACCGTTGAGTCAACTTCTTCTTGTGTCTTCCCAAGACACGGATTGATCTCCACTATATCTACTGCTGATAGCAACCCTGTAGTAACAAATGACAGTTATACTCAGAAAACTTCTAGTTGATACATAATTTTCTTTTCAGGTCAAGAAATTCCAAACTCACTACCACAAAGGTTCCAAGGCAGGATGTATTTTTCCCCTTTTGGGTTTTGTCTTTGTTCTTTATCAACATTAACAAAGGCTAGTATAAGAAGACTCAACCAGTAGTGTGCCTTTTCCCAGTGTAGGATGAAGATATTTAGAGTCAGATATTCTACTGTGCTCATCTTCTGCTGGACACCACAACAAGGAGCTGATATCAGAGAGCTAGTTAGGACTCTAATCCTCAGCCTCAGGCATCGTTGGGGGGCTACTCTAATTTGAACCAACTAGCTTTGTCCCCAAGGGTTCATACACTACCTGAAGTATAGCCAAAGTGCAGAATTCTCTGGATACTTCCCCCTCCCTGCCCACTACCCATTCAGTCCCACCCCCAATATGTCGTC
Source organism: Platysternon megacephalum (assembly GCA_003942145.1). Classification (NCBI taxonomy): domain Eukaryota; kingdom Metazoa; phylum Chordata; order Testudines; family Platysternidae; genus Platysternon; species Platysternon megacephalum. The sequence continues at coordinate 91,112 of QXTE01000215.1, forward strand.
TGGAGCCAGCTACATCAGCTCTATGCCTGTTGGGGCTCCCATACTATAAAGTTGCAGGTGATTTCTAATTTTCTTTGTCTGTTTTTACATTTTATAGAACACCTGCGTTCCAATGAATTGACAAAGCACTTCACAAACTAAATGCCACTAAAACACAGGTAGCTGTGGTGGGAGTGCAACAGCTACGCAGAGACCAGAGTGCTACACAGTAGGGACAGCATGGGAAATTTAGCCTATGGACATTAGTAAATCCCTATTCATGCAAAATGTGCTATGAGAGCAGACAGGACCTCAGTTAAAGGTCTTTTCCAAAAGCCCTGCGCAAAGAGTAAGCTATATGGTAGTTTATCTTTCAGAAGGAAGGATGAGGAGATTTGAACCTTTGGTTCCAGAACATCTAGGTATGCAAAACCTGCTATTTAACTCACTACTCTGTCCCCTCCAGTTTTAATTTTCATGAGCTCCACTCTTCAGCTATACTTTCGTTTATTGTACCTGTTCTATAAAGTTGTTCTGCTACATAGATACCCTCCCTCAAAGTCGCTCCTCCAGGAACTGGGGTGCCTGTAGCTGGTGTCAGAGAGGGATCCAAGCCATCAACATCAAAACTTAGGTGAATTGGTCTCTTCTTACTTTATTGGTGGAAAGCAAGAGAATAAAATTAAACACGTTCAGAGAAGCTGTAAAGTGGTCCTGTGAAAATGTTCTTCACAAACAATGGAAAAACTTAAGCCCCCTGATTCAGACTTCGTGTCCTACTTAGAAAACATTTGTGCCACATAAAGAAGTTATGGAATGGCATACTACGTTGGACAGCCTCACAGTGAAGCAAGGAACAGATTCTAAATTGGCTCCCTGTTTGTCACGAAAGTCACAGATTCTGTGACCTCTGACTTCTGCAGTGGCCGGTGCTGGAGCAATCTTGGGCCCCCCAGTCCCTCAGAAGCAGGAGTTTGGTGGGGGGGAGGGCTCAGGGCTGGGGGTTGGGGTGCGGGGCAATGCTTACCTTGGGGCGGAGGGGAGTGCTCCCCGGAAGGGCGACAGCAATTCCCCTCCCTCAGCTCCTAGCTACATGTGCTGCCTCCGCCTGCTCCCATTGTCCACGGTTCCCAGCCAATGGGAGCTGCAGAACCGGGGCTTGGGGCAGAGCAGAGGCAGCATGTGAAGCTAGGAGCTGGGGTCACCACTTCCCAGGAGCTAGGTAGGGAGCCTGCCCCTGTCCCACCAACCCCCGCACCCACGGCACCCCCCAGGCCGAGACTCCCCCAACCCCGAGCACCTGTGGAACCCCCTGGGCCGCAAACCCACCCTCACCCTGCAAGCACTTGCGGCGCCCCCCGGGCTGCCCTCCCGAATGCCCCCTCCTTCCTTTCCCCCCCCCAGTTTTAGTCAGAGGTATATAGTCAAAGTAATGGACAGGTCACAGGCGGTGAATTTTTGTTTACTGCCTGTGACCTGTCCATGACTTTTAAAAAAATACCCGTGACTAAAACCTAGCCTTATTTATAAAGCATCTAGTACGTATATTAAAGCTGTAAAACTAGAGACGGGGGAGACCAATTGGGTCACCTAATCTAGCCTGCTAACAGTAAAGGAATGTTCCCTAGAATATATTCACTAGAGTAAAATGAACAAAATTGAGCTAAATTGATGATGCTGTCACCATTTCCCAATGTGAGACTGTTCTAGTCTTACAATCTCCCTGCGACGCAACTTTCCCTGAATTCTGCCTAAAGTGGTGCTGTTTTTTAAATTTAATCCTATCACTCCTTCCTGCTACTACTACCCTCAATAAGACTGTAGGCCCCAAGGATAGAGAGGAATCCCTGCTTGAGCAGGTGAAAGTTCCAACGGTAGCAGCAGGTGGGGGAAGCCCTTAGCAGCCTAGCTCTGTTTGATCTGCGGGTGGGAAGAAGACCCTAGAGCAACTATATGATCTACAATACTTAGTGGGTCTCCTGTAACTCTCAAGGCAGAAATTTTGTTTCTCTGATCTTTGTGTTCAGATTGTCAGTACATAAATTGGGCTTGATTTATATGCATGAGTATTTGGCAAAATGTGCCATGTTCTCTTAGATCTGTTGAACTTTAACACAACCACATAGTCCTATTACATATAGAGGACCTCTTCTCCCACTGTCCTAGAACAATTTTGCTGTACTGTCCTGGCAGGTATCTATTCATCATCCCTGGAGCGCTCCAGTGACTGACTGGGATCTCAAAATTCTGGGGTGATTTACCTGATGATTTTTGTACATGGGTTTCAATGTAATTTTTATAGTATATAAAAAAATGCAATAGTTTCTTACTTAGTGGGCAGCAAATAATGAAGTGTTTCTTCCATCACTTTCCCAATCCCAAGTTGATCTATTTCAGTCATCGAATAATATTTAATACCCAGAGATTTCAGATTACGGCTGAAAGAGACACGGCAGACACATTAACTGCTTATGAATGCAACTAAAAGTACATTGTTTTTTCAGCATTTTGTAAATGCACTGTCCTCTGAAATGTTATCTTCCATCAGAGAACTAAGTACAAATATTGAGTAAATTTTACATTCTAATTCTGTTTACAAATTATCAACCAGATGAATGAATTATAAAGGCAAGAGTGGGGGGTAAAGTATTCTGCTTATATTCAAGTGCTTAATTTGTGAACTTGGGTCCCTGAGCACATATATAGGCACCTAATCTATATTGGTTATATTTGAAATATGTATTTAGTTTGGAATTTGGATGCCTTAAGTCACCATTTAGATGCCTACAAATCAATATTTAAGTTCTTACATTTGGATTTAAAATGTATGTATTTATACATGTGCTGGTTTAGGCAAACAGAGGAGGGAATAGGGAGCAATAGCTGGACAGGCAGGAGTTGATCAAAGATATTTTTTGATTGGAGACGCAGATGACTGAAGATGAAAGAACCAGATGGGTGGGTGAGGATAAGAGAAAAGGCAAAGAAGAGCAGGGAACGCTAAGAGATGATGTAGAGAGGATGGATTGGCCATTAGAGGACAAGGAGGAGACAGACCTGTGAGACAGACTGGGGTGAAAAAGATGAAATGTACAGGGTAGGGGATGGGCAGGAAGGTGAGAGTTCTTGCTGGATTGCATCTTTTCTCTTTGAAGAAATTGGAGAGACTCCTGAGCACAGGAGAGGAGCAGGCAGCTGGTTTGAGGAGAGAGCCAAAGGTAGAGAAGATGTGTTGATGGCTGTGGGTGCAGGCTTCATTCAGTCAGCAAAAAGGGGTTGAGCAGTTTGGGAGGAAGTCTTCGTAGGCACTGGATTTTCCCCCAACATTTCACTTATGAACGTGAGCGGAGGAAGCAGATATGAGAGGAGGGGAGGGGAATCACTTCTGGTGAATTTAGCATGACCTTTTGAGGTGAGGTGATATTTAAAGATAGTGTCTTCTCCCTGCAATTCTTGATTTATATATTGCAGATTTTGTCCATTGGCTGGCTGTCTTTGGGGAAGGTGGGCCTATTTTCTGCTTTATTTTCTCCCATCATAGAATCATAGAAATCTAGGGCTGAGGCAGGACCAAGTAAACCTAGACCATCGGTAGGCAACCTTTCAGAAGTGGTGTGCCGAGTCTTCATTTATTCACTTTAATTTAAGGTTTCGCGTGCCGGTAATACATTTTAACGTTTTTTAGACGGTCTCTCGCTATAAGTCTATATTATATAACTAAACTATTGTTGTATGTAAAGTAAACAAGGTTTTCAAAATGTTTAAGAAGCTTCATTTAAAATTAAATTAAAATGCTGATCTTTTAAAAGGCATGGGGCTGGCAGCTGGGACCCCAGACCTGGGGGGGAGGAGGGGGGCAGGGATGAGGGCTGGGGGGTGTGTGTGGAGGTGCAGGGCAGAAGGCTGGGGGTGTGGGGGAGTTCAGGGGTACAGGGCAGAGGGCTGGGGGTGTGTGG
>QXTE01000215.1:95066-131614 GCA_003942145.1 Platysternon megacephalum
GGGGTACAGGGCAGAGGGCTGGGGGTTCAGGGGTGAGGGCTGGGGTGCTCGGGTTGTGGGGGTGCTCCCAGCCCCCTGCCCTGAGCGGCTCATGGCAGGGGGCTGGAAGGGATATGTCCTGTTCCACCCGCTTCCCCAAGGCCCCGTCCCTACCTCTTCTCTGTCTCCGGAGCAGCGAGCACGCTGCGGCTCGGCTCCGCCCCCCTTCCCCCGGCCATCAGCTGATTGTCGGGAGGGAGGAGGAGGGGCAGGAAAGCTCCAAGCTGGGGGAAGAAGCGGGGGAGGCGGGAGCTTGGCTGCCGCAGGTCCAAGCTTCTGCCTCCTGCCCCCGCAGGGGAGAGCGTTGGGCGGGGTGGGGCGAGTGGGGCTGGGACTGGCAGGCAGCGGCATGCCACCCGAAATCGGCTCGCGTGCCATGTTTGGCACGCGTGCCCTAGGTTGCCGACACCTGACCTAGACCATCCCTGGTAGGTGTTTGTCTAATCTGTTCTTAAAAACCTCCAAAGACAGGGACTCTACAACCTCCCTTGGAAGCCTATTGTAGTCCTTCGTTAAAGTTTTCCAAATATCTAACCTAACTCTCCCTTGTTGCAGATTAAGCCCATTACTTCTTGGCCTAACTTCAATAGACAGGGAGAGCAATAGATCACCATCCTCTTTATAACAGCCATTAACATATTTGAAGACTATTATCAGATTCCCCCTCAGTCTTCTTTTCTCAAGACTAAACAAACACATTTTATTTTTAACACTTCCTTGGAGGCCAGGTTTTCTTAACACTTTTCACATTTTTGTTGCTCTCCTCTGGACACACTCTGATTTAGCCACATCTTTCCTAAAGTGTGGTGCCCAGAATTGGACACAGTACTCCAGCTGAGGGTTCACCAGGGCCAGGTAGAGCGGGACAATTACCTCCTGTGTCTTACATACAACACTCTGTTAATATACTCCGGAATATTAGACTTTTTCCACAACTGCATCACATTATTGGCTCATATTCAATTTGTGATCCACTCTATCCCGCCCCTTCTCCCCCTCCCCCCCCTCCCTGATTCTTTTCTGCAGTACTACTGCCTAGCCAGTTGTTTCCAAATCACATCACATTAAGCCTCACACTGGTCAAGGAGGCACCTACTTTGCAGTCTGCAGCAACACCACACATCCATTTAGGCAAGGGAAATGTGGCATTTGAGCACTATTGAGAGAGGAACTAGACTCACTGTTCTTCAGGGTCCACATCTCTTAGTCCAATATACACAATGTCTTTAGCAGACAGGCACGGGGCTAACCACGAGAATCCTGGAACACCAGACACCTCAGAGGATCAAAAGAGATTTTATTTTTACTACGTTACCCCCATAACAACCAGCCTCCTCCTCAAAGTGGGGTGGGGTGGGGAGAATAAGGTTTGACTTCTTAAAAAGCCCAAAATGTGAGTGTAGAAAGGTTGGATGGATTGAGAGCAGGCTGAAAATCAAACCTTGCCCCCAAATCAGAGCCACAGGACACTGGTTCCTCAGGGTCCTCCTTTACCATGGCTCCAGACCAGAGGCAGAGCTTTGAAGCCCCATGCTGACCCCAAGGGTTCAAGGCAGGGACTGCCAGACTTCTTGCCCACAGGAGCCATGGGTGATCCACGGGGGAGAAGGGGTCCCAATATGAGGAAATAGGTGGGCGGGTTCCGTTACTAATTCTAAATGTTACAGTAGTAATCGGGGAGCAGAGGATGAGCAAGAACCCACATCTGTTTAGGACGAGTTTCCAAGATACTTGCAATGTAAAGAGGTGATGGCAATTGTATTACCTGGTCCTTCAGTTCCTTTAGAAGGAAAGCCACAGGCTGCCCATGCATGTTCCCAGATGTTGATGTCTTTGGAGTGTTAATATCAGCATGGGCATCAAACCAAATTACACCAAGATCAGGGTGAATCTTTGCATGTCCAGATATGCTTCCAATTCCCAAGCTGAATAGACAGAGAGTTGTGCGTAAACAAAGGCATTACATGGCACAGCACACAACATATTTTCCTTCTCACAGCACCATGCTAAACTTATTTGTAAAAGCATTTGTTGTTGCAAAACATTCTCTGAGGATGAAAATCTGCAGCCCCCTGTGCAGCCAAGGAAGGCTCGTCATGCACTGGAAATGCTATATTTCTTCTGGGGGGGAGAAGCCAGGAAGGCTGGAAAAGGAAAGGGTGTGGCTGGCTTCCTGTGTACTATGGAATTGAGCTTGGGGTCAACACTCTCACAGAAGCACAGGGCAAAACGCTGGAACATTAGCAGGAGCATGGCTAGCGAGTTCACATACTGCACAGATGCCCTGGTCCAGCAAAGCACTCAAGCATGTGTAGAATGTGAGTTGTCCCCTTCACTTTGCTGGGAGTACTCAAGTGCTTAAAGATGCACACAGTTTGAATAGTCCCAATAAAGTGAATGAGACTATTTGTTGTTGAGACCTGGCCTGAAATAATTAACACCTGTGTGGAGGCCTCATTCTTTGGAAGATAGGATTAGGGAGGTAAATGAATCATCAGGCTGAAAACAGGACATTTGTGCTAAATAAAATAAGTAGGTCAGTAGGCTAAAAACACAATGAGTGAGCTAGCTAAGGTGAGAGGAAGAACACCCAGGGAACTATTTATTATGAACTAGATAAAGGACAAAGTAAATTAGGAGTGTAGAGAAAGAGGAAGTCTAAAATGAACAGAACGTGGATAGAGCATGTGGTACTGGGATGGGTTCCTACAGATTAACCAATCTGATCATAAACTGATGTAGTGTCTAGTAAATGTAATTAATGTGTACAAAGAGAAATAGTTTCTGTATAACTTTGGAGCTGTGATGTTCCCTGATCAACTCAGCGTAGCATTGCTGTATGCCAAATTACGATACCTGAGTGACAAAATTTGGAGTCGAACTGAGTTCTTGGGAAGCTGAATGAAGAGAGATCTCCAAGGGAATCCCAACACTATTTACATTCTTTAAAGCTACGCTCATGCTTGAGTGCTTTGCTGGATCGGCGCTTTGGTGAACAGCCACGTTAACTACCCACCCCTCCCTTACTGAAACTATTTGCACTGCGTAAAATTTTGCATGTGTATAAGTGTTTACAGGATCAGGACCCAAATCTACATAAAACTCCAAGGTTAACCTCTGCTGGAATGAGGGTTCCTCATACATTTTTTAAATTTAAACCCTGCTGTGTAGGAAACAGCCTTGGCTTGTTTGAATGGCTCATTATTTCTTCTGCCAACCTTTTTAAAGGAGTGTTGGAATGGGGAAAGGCTTTTGATCAGATTTAACAAACAGCTGCTAGTCTTGAAACCGAACTGAAAGGACTTAGGAAAAATGAACTGGCTCTTCATTTGGGTAGTTTGTGTAGCTCTGAAAGCCATTCATGCTTTTATACAGACAAGTATAACAAAGGACCTGTGATCCCCGCCAACTACCACACTGGTTCTTCCACTCTTCTTCACTTCTGCCACAACGCCGGCTAACTTCTGGTTTGCGCTCCCAACAGTTCTGGGATTGTTTGCATTAAGATGTGGGGGGGTCATCGGAAATGACATCAAACCCCAAGGTTCCATAATCTTTAACATCACACCCTGTGATTAGCACAGTGAAAGGAAAAAGTTAAAGGTCACAAGGAAATACATTTTTCATTTAAAATTTCCTGTTCAAAACAATTGAACATTATTGTGTAGCAGGTAATATGGAGTAAATTACATGTAATTTGCAAAGGTATTTTATGCTTAGATGTGTGTTTTGTTTGCAGCTTAATCTATAATTCTTTTCTTCTTTAGATCTTTATTGAGCAGCTGCTAACCCAACTCACCCATTTGCCTAGGTTACCATTCTGAAAATCCGGAGGCTGGAGCTTATGCTGCTATTACTAGCATGGCTTCCAGAGGTCTATGTGTAGGAGAGCAAACTTTCACCCCCCGGAATAGCTAAGAGATGGTCAACAAGGGCAGGTGAGGAAGGAGCTAGCCGCTAGCTTAGAGGGAAGGGAGCTCTTGGGGGCAGGGATTGGTGTTTTGTTCTGTGGTTGTACAGCAGCTAGCTCAATGGAGTCCTGGTTCTCCTAGGTGCTGCAGTAATACCAATAATAATAATAATAATTAGTAATGGTGCACTGGTTACGGTGTTGTCCTAGTTTTGAGAGTCCCTGGTTCAATTCCCTGCTATGCTGCAGGCTGCCCGTGTAACCTTAGGCAAGTGACTTTGTTGGTCTGTGCCTGAGTTCCCCTGCTGAAAAATGGGGCTAATAGCACTTCTCTACCTTCCAGGTGCTGTGAGAATAAATACATCCAAGACTGTAGAGCACTCAGATACTACGGCAAGGGGGGTCATATAAGTACCAGGTAGACAGCAGTGTACAAGTACAAGGCAGCGCTCTGTCAGATGGGGAGGCAGTAGCTCATTCAACACTAAACAAATGTTGGGTTCTGCTACTTCTGCAGAGTTCTAAGCCTCCCAAGCACCACTGGGGCTGTGACATAGGCAGCTTCCCTCCGCTCCAGAAACGTTTGAAGAACATCTCTCCAGTGGTTTTGAGCTTGGAGGGGTGGGGATGGGAAACATATTTTCAGCCTAAGCCTGCTTTTTTCATTCACACACATTTGAAAGGCCAGGCTTGATATATAGTTAGCCCTCCTTTGGCTAGACTTCCCAAAATATAAAGTTACACAGTAAGCGACTGGGGGGGGAAATCTACTTTTGGACTTACGAAGTGAGTATCTGCTCAGATGACATCACCAGAAATCGAAAATAAGTACAGGTCTCTCGCGTCTTACGCGCATTTAACATGCGCGATTTCGGCTTTGCGCGGTCGGCAAAACCACAAAAAAAGAGAAAAAAAGCAATGTATGTACTGTGTCTGTAGTGCGGGCGATTCCGCCCGGCATTGAAGTCAATGGGATTTTGGCTATACGCGGTTTTCGCTTTACACGCTGACCGCGGAACGTAACCCCCGCGTAAGACGTGAGAGACCTGTACACGCTTTTTCTGGCCAAGGGGAGGGGCAGGGTAGAATAGGGGCTTCTGGGTCAATTTGCATGGAGAAGGTAAGTGTCTCAAAACACTTAAGGAATCCTCTCGGGTGTGAGCACAAAACTTGTACAGCTTCTGTGATTTTTTTTTTTTAGGCACTTTGCAATTTTCTGCAAATTTTCAAACATAGTGTTTTGGTTTTATTTAAACGTTTCAGTATTTTTTTTTTCATTAAAGATGCCAGAGCATTGCTTGCATACTTGTTGGTGTGTTTATAATGGATAATGTTAATTGTATTTAAATTTGTGTTTTCCATTTGAAAAATACCTTGAGCTTTTAGTTTCTCAATCAGGTCAGCTTCCTTCACCACTGCCGGCCCTTGTGCCACTCCTTCACGTTTCTATTAATAAGAAATATAATAAGTCAGGCAGATCATGTACCTGAGCAATCATGTTAGAGAAAAACCTGTTTGGGAGCAGAATTTACATTAAACAACACATTATGTGCAAATGTGCTGCTCTAAAATAATCTGATTGGAAGAAAAACAAATATAGCACCTATTCTGTTCTGATGGAAGTACAGGAGGCAAAAATCCTATCCAGGAAAGAAATCTGGGTCTCTATCCTGCAAGCAGGGCCGGCTCCAGGCACCAGCTTAACAAGCAGGTGCTTGGGGCGGCCACTCCGGAGAGGGCCGGCACGTCCAGGTATTCGGTGGCAATTCGGTGGAGGGTCCCTCACTCCCGCTCAGAGTGAAGGACCTCCCGCCAAATTGCCACCGCAGATCGCGATCGCAGCTTTTGGGGGGGGGGGGGCTGCCTGGGGCGGCAAAAACCCTGGAGCCGGCGCTGCCTGCAAGCTGATCCATGCTGAAATGAATCAGGCTCTGCATCAGTCCACCCACATAGACCCAGGTGCAGGATCGGGGCTGTAGTTGAAATAGGGCACAGAAAATAAATTGCTGTAATAGATCCATGGGTGCACATAACTGCACCTTAAGGGAGCCCAGACCCTTGAAAAGTAGTTTACAAACATCAAGCCCTTTATTCTAATTTTTCAGGTAATGGAACATCAGTCCAGGTAACCTTAATAAAATATATTATTTAAGTTACAGTAGCACCTACAAACCCCAGCTAAGATTAGTTACTTATATTGTCCACATTAATGCAGTATCTGAGCACCTCACAATCTTTAATGTGCTTATCGTCACAACACCCTGTGAGGAGAAGTGCTATTATCTCCATTTTATAGAGGGGGAATCTGAGAGTCCAAGTGATTTCCCCAAGGTCACACAGTTAGTATGGGGCTTGAACCCAGGATTCCCAAATCCTAGGTTAATGCCCTAATCACACTAGTGCATCCTTCTATTATATGTACATATATATAGTAAGAGACAGTCTTTGCCCTGAAGAGTTTACAATCTAAATAGAACAAAGTGGGAGAAAAGAAGTACTATCATGTTACAGATAGGGAACTGAGGCTCAGAAAGATTAAACGACTTGCCTAAGGTTACTTAGGAAGTCTGTGGCAGAACATGCTCTGAACCCAGGTCTCCTGAGTACCAGTCCAGTGCCAGAAATACAAAACAAAGTTGTCATCGTTTATTCCTGTCTGTTCTTATCTGTCTACTACAAACTATTTCACGGTGGAAAGAGATGCTTTATCTAACACCAAAATGAGTTTTTGAAACAAACACATTTAAAATGAAATAGCGATATTCTAATACCAATAAATTATGTCATAAGAGAAACAGCTATGAATCAGACCAGTGTTCCATCTACTTCCATATCTTGTCTCAATCAATTACTGGTACCACCTAACTGGGCTAGAAGAGAAATGTAATTTTTCCCCTTTGAAGGTGGAAGAAACCCTAAAATAGGCAAATATGAAATAACTTGCCCCCATAGAGTAAGTTTCTTTTTAACCACATCAGTTAGTGGCTTCACTTATGCTCAGAAACAAGAGGGTGTATATAACTTACAAATGTTGAATCCTATCTGATTTTCAAAGTGGCGAAGCATGCACAGGCCCCGTTGCAGTGTATAACTGAGATATTCACATGTGCAAACGTTAGGAATTTCATTCTTAATGTTGCTTAACAGATTCCACTCCACACACACTTTAAATTCCTTGCTTGTTATTGGGGGGGAGGGGGGGGTTGTGTGTTTTTCAGATGTGATCATGTCTGAAAGTGATCAGCTCCCACCGCTGGAGCCAGATCTTCAAAAGCACTTGGAACATTGGTAGCTGAGCTCTTTTGAAAATCTGGCCCTACATTATTCACATTCATTCTGGGACTTGGGACACCAGAGGCTGCAACTGTTCACACATCACAATATTGTAGGCTAATTAAGAGAAAGGGAGAAAGAGGTGTTAGCTGCACTTGCTTTTCTGAGTACAAGCAGCCCAGCCAAAGCAGAACGTTATGTATTGCATGTTTGTATCAGTCTAGACATTATAATTTTTTTGTGATACTTGGGGTAAGATTTTCTAAGGAATGGATTGCAGAAATGGAATAACTCTCAAAAAGAATAAATAGGTATGTTACTTTAATTAGTGCATGTAGCTAACTACAAGTTATACCCTCACCCTCAGGTGCACTTTACAGTTTGGAAATGGAGAGCGTAGAAAGACAGTGTGCTGGTAACAGGAGCAAGCACATGCCAGGCTGGAAAGAGAATCTGTTTCTTTTCCAGTGTGTGTAATTTTGTTTCTGAGACAAAGCTGAACTGGGCTACAGCAAAGGATAATGCTGCTAGCTGAATAAAAAGGGACTGAAGCCCATGCCCTTACTGCTTTGAAGAACCAGCCTTACAGCAGGCTGAAGAGGGCAGGGTTTTTCCTAAGGAAAAGCTCAGCTTGGGGCTGATGCAGTAAGTTTATCTGAAGGAAAGCCTTACAAAAGAGGACCTAATTTTTAAAAGTGCTGAACAGCTACAACTGCCATTGATTTTTAACTGGAGGGGCAGGTGCTCAGGTGCCCTGAAAATAAGGTGACTTAAATTTAGTTTTCTATATAACACTGTTTAGTCATATAGTCGAAGCCCACCTAGACAGTGGTCAGCTTTGCCACTGGAATGCTTAACGCTGATCGAGGCAGGAATTTCTAAACAGACTAGGGCTGATTGAAAATTTCCATCAAACCTGACTTTCAATGGAAAATTGCATTTTTGACTAAACAATTTATTTGTTAAAATTATCTGCTTTTCCCCCCCAGAAAACTGAATACCAAGACATTTCATTTGTGAAGTGCTGCGTTGTGCCTCATGCTGCTATTCTCATCTGTGGGCCAGGCCCCCAGCTGGACTTCATCTTTCATGATGCACTATGGCACATGATTCCCATGATACCTCACCCTCCCAGCCCTACTACCTCACTGAGGGGAGACTGTGATACGTTATGGGAGAGAGAGTCTGACCAGGAAGCCTGGCTTGTAGAGGAGAACAGGAGCAAGATACACCTGAATTACAACTCACATGAGAGACAGTGGCAAAACTTCAGAACTGAAATATTTCAGTTTTTAATTTTTCTCTGAAAACATTTTTTCCTCCAGAAAAACATTTTCCAACCAGCTCTTTATTCTTTGTATTTGTTTTTGAATAGTATTGCATCACAAAAGTTAATGAGCTAATATTTCCATTCCAGTATGCTCTCTTTACTTGTGTATTTATTTCCTATGTCGCTGCCATCAACCTCGTGTCTGTGTGTGTGTGGGGGGGGATTACCATCTTCATAATTAAAGGAGTAAACACATTGTGTATGCTGTGCCTAATTATTGAAATAAGCATGACTGCAGTAATTTCAGTGTGCTCGGGCAGGTGTATATCTGGAACTCCCCCCCTGCAAGACGTCATTGAGATTAGGAGAACTCCCGTATTACACAAATAAAGACTGTAAATTGCTAACAATTACAGTGTAATTATGTTTAGACTTTTTGCTCATATTTACAAGGGCAGCCTTCATCTATGAATGAAGACTCTGTTCATGACAAGTGTGCAATATTAATAAGGGAGGTTTGAGGTCTACAAAGCTGGTGTGGGGAGAGAGAAAGTTCTCTTGTGCTTCAATTGCTCAAACCAAACAGAATTTAACTGAACTTTTTTGAAATATAACATTTGCACTAAGAACAAAACTAAGCTAAGTGTTGCCTTTGGGACTGACATGGGTGAAAGTGCCTTCTCATCCAGAGCTGTGGAAAACTGTGCTAGACGTGTAGCTTACTCCATATTCTTTATGCCCCCCTTTCTAATAAAGAGAATGAGACCAAGAGAAACAAGGAACGAAGGTCACAGACAGTAGTGGCTTCATAATTTCCAGTCTAAAACCCCCTAAACACAAGCATTTATAAGCACATTTTAGAAAAATTGGAGACACTCTACCTGTCCTTTTGAAAAAGGAGCCCAGATGATTCCGGCTGAGGGCTTCGGTGGGACACTCATTCTGCCACACACCTTCCCCTCTGGGATCTCACCAAGATGGAACAGGTCCCTCCTGTTGGAAGGCAGGCTCTCAACCCTCTCACTGGCAGAGGTCAGATTTCTCCTATTTATAACAGAAGGGAAGCTAGGGGTAGAAGGGAGGGGCAGGGCGTTTTTTTCTCCACCCACTGAAAAGAGCAATTGCATAAGAACAGCATCAGCAATTGCCACTTTCCTGTCCTTGAGTCTATGCAAGAGAATAACCCCATTAACTGTGTATTTTGTATTCGTTATTGTTTAATTTTACATAATTATGGCAAGCTTGTTAATTCAGAGCCTTTTATGAGTGCCAAGCTTCTANATTTCCATTCCAGTATGCTCTCTTTACTTGTGTATTTATTTCCTATGTCGCTGCCATGAGCCTCGTGTGTGTGTGTGGGGGGGGGGGAGTTACCATCTTCATAATTAAAGGAGAAAACATCATTCTTGGAAGCAGATTACATATACGATGCTGGAAGGTGTAATCTGGAAGCAAGTATAATCACATCAGAGGCATTGTGTATGCCGTGCCTAATTATTGAAATAAGCATGACTGCAGTAATTTCAGTGTGCTCGGGCAGGTGTATATCCGGAACTCCCCCCTGCAAGACGTCATTAAGATTAGGAGAACTCCCATATTACACAAATAAAGACTGTAAATTGCTAACAATTACAGTGTAATTATGTTTAACCCAACTTTTTGCTCATATTTACAAGGGCAGCATTCGTCCATAAATGAAGACTCTGTTCATGACAAGTGTGCAATATTAATAAGGGAGGTTTGAGGTCTACAAAGCTGGTGTGGGGAGAGAGAAAGTTCTCTTGTGCTTCAATTGCTCAAACCAAACAGAATTTAACTGAACTTTTTTGAAATATAACATTTGCACTAAGAACAAAACTAAGCTAAGTGTTGCCTTTGGGACTGACATGGGTGAAAGTGCCTTCTCATCCAGAGCTGTGGAAAACTGTGCTAGACGTGTAGCTTACTCCATATTCTTTATGCCCCCCTTTCTAATAAAGAGAATGAGACCAAGAGAAACAAGGAACGAAGGTCACAGACAGTAGTGGCTTCATAATTTCCAGTCTAAAACCCCCTAAACACAAGCATTTATAAGCACATTTTAGAAAAATTGGAGACACTCTACCTGTCCTTTTGAAAAAGGAGCCCAGATGATTCCGGCTGAGGGCTTCGGTGGGACACTCATTCTGCCACACACCTTCCCCTCTGGGATCTCACCAAGATGGAACAGGTCCCTCCTGTTGGAAGGCAGGCTCTCAACCCTCTCACTGGCAGAGGTCAGATTTCTCCTATTTATAACAGAAGGGAAGCTAGGGGTAGAAGGGAGGGGCAGGGCGTTTTTTTCTCCACCCGCTGAAAAGAGCAATTGCATAAGAACAGCATCAGCAATTGCCACTTTCCTGTCCTTGAGTCTATGCAAGAGAATAACCCCATTAACTGTGTATTTTGTATTCGTTATTGTTTAATTTTACATAATTATGGCAAGCTTGTTAATTCAGAGCCTTTTATGAGTGCCAAGCTTCTAACTCTTTTGCAAGTGTTAAGTAGCACACCTTGCTGTGGTGTGCGTTACAGGGCAATACGTTCATTGGGTATATTGTGAAGTAGAAGGCCTTTATCCTTCAGGAAAGTACACCCTGCTGCAGCCTGTTGCTGTTCTACTATAGCTATAGCTTCTTAATTTTAAATTCAGTGGTTTAAAAGAAACCTTAAAATCCAACTTTTGTGATATTTATGCAACAGTCTTCTAAGTATTAATATATCCTGTTGTAGTAGATGGATGGATAAGTCTCCATTAAGTGACAGGTTTATAAACACCTCCCCTGTGCTCCAGTAACTATTATTAAAAAGCCTTTTTAGGTTTCCTGAACCCATTCCCTGCCTCATATCACCCAATCAGTATGATCTGTCCTGTGATAGTGCAAGTCCTGAGCCTTCCTATCTGGAAGGGACAGACAAAACCAGAACATAGTCATAGTTCACATCTCTGCAGTCCCTTGAAGATACTTTTGTGCATCAGTCTTAGATATGCACTTCAATGCACACACAGGAGATAGCAATGGTGTGCCTACCCACTATGAAATCTAACTCCCCGTCTCTGAAAATAGCTATCTGAGTCCGTTCAGGGTGTAGAGTGTATAGTCCAAATACAATTTTGATGATAGGGGATAAAATCTGAAAGAAACAAACTTACTCCTTTTGGGAGCTTAGCAGCCTTATGTGGCTGTCAACAAGTCTAGCAAGTGTTAAAACACTGCTGAGTCAGGCAAGCCAGGACCACAAAATTGAGGGCGGGCTGCTGAACAACAGCCAAGGTTTTCAAGTGACTAGTTATTTTTTGGTGCCTCCATTTTTTGAGGCCCCAATCTGAGACACCGGGAAAGAGTCTGATTCTTTTAGCACACTGGTGCTCTGCACTTTCTAAAAATCAGAACTCATCAAGGCATGTCAAGTTAGGCATCCATAATCACTAGCCACCCACTTCTGAAAATCTTGGCAAGCAACTACTAAGATTTCTAGAGATAAGAGCTATTCACGTCTACAAAGTTCTCTTGACGAAATTTGTGTTTTTTTTAAATCTCCCTTAGCCCCACAAAGATGCTAAATATGGGCACAGTTCCTGTGAGGATAAGAGGCCAGGTTCTGAACTTTTTTCTCCCCTTGTGTTATTCCTNTAGTCCACCAGCCTCCCTACTTAGATCCATCCCATCTTGGTAGATACTTTCCAAACTCACTAATAATGGCTGGAGTAATTTTAAGACAACAGCCAATGATCGCTCATGAGAAAGCCAGAGGGTTTTCCCAGGTTGGACTAATTTGAACTTCAGTCCCAGTGTATCTTCTATATTTTCCAAGATATTCAATCTTTTTGGACTCTTGCTGAAAAAAGAATATAATGAAGACATTACATTTATAGCTTTTAAATGTCTTTTGAAGAGTCTGCAGCTTGTACTAGCGCTAGTTGGAGTAGATGGCCTCTGCAGTGTGTATAGGAGAGATTAGGGTTACAATTTTCTCTGAGCAAAGCTTGTACTCCACCATGTCTTCCAGAGAAGTTTGCAGCTCCATCAAATGCACAAGCAGCCATCTGTTTGGGGTCCAATTGACAAGCATTTAATTCTTCTAAGATGTGGGTTGTCACAGATGCAGCCGATGTGTCTTCTATAACTTGAACATCTAGAAATGCATCTACTGGCCTACCACTGACATCAAGATAACGTACACAATGACTTAATACTTGCCCATTTGCATCGGTGCATTCATCAGCCATGTATGCACATTTTTTGAATGTGGTGAGAGAGTTCTTCACTTTTTCAACTGTTGAGTCTTTCACTGTTGCACCACATGCTTCTAGCCAGTCAGTTGAGTTTCTTGCAGAAAGATAGTGAGCATTTGCTGGTCTTGTTTGGAACCAGTGTTCAACTTCAGAATGAACAACTGACAATGCACTTAACATTGGCCTCCAGTTTGTAGTGTGTGGTATCTCTTGCTTAAATAGAAAGTATGATGCCACAGCCATGTTTGTTCGCATGAACTGTGTTGTGTCTCCAGCATTCTTAACAGCCTCATTAACACTCACCAGTGTTGTCCTTGGTCAGTGGAGACTCAGAGTTCAGAGGTGCTTTCACCTGAGTTCACCTCCCAGGTGGGGGGCAAGAAGGCACCTTGCTCGTTCCTCTAGCTGCTCACTGTTCACTCCAGCCACTGTTGTTCGTTGTGCCACCGTTCACTCCATCGCTCTGTTGCCAATGGCCCTGCGCCGTCACCTTCTGCTGCCACCTGCCACTGTGACGTTTGTGAGTTTGTCTCTTGAGGTTCCACCCAGCTCTCAGTGATTTCAGCTGAGCTCTCAGTGGGGGAACCTTGCTGCTAGTGCAGACTGGGCCGTCTCTTCCACAGAAACACTGTCCCACAGCAGGTCTAAGCACTTAGACCTGATCATCAGTGATTTCAGCTGTAGTGGTCACTTAACAAAACAAAAGACTATCTATGGAGCCTAATCAGCTGTCTTTAAACAGTGGAGAGGGGCAGATCAAATAGTACTTGTGACTCAGGCAGACCATCAAGCTAAACACCTGTCCCCACCCTCTCTCTTGATGCCCTCAATCAGCACAACCTAAGTACAGTTCTACTGCCCTTTACTCATAGAATAAGAACAACAACATTTCATTACCCCCTTTCCCTCCCTCCCCCCCCCCGCATTCAAGTGATTTATAACCCAACCCCAGCCAAAATCTATCACTTCGGCAAAACAGCTTTGTTTGCTGGATACCTAGGTAGATTAGGTGTGTATGTAAATACAATCTGCTCCTGAAGCCTTTCCCCCCAGCTCATCACTAGCTGTCAGGGAGAGCTCATTTAGACTTTGCTTACAAATCATAATTTGAAATTATTAGGTTGGCCAACATCACCGAAATGAATGCACCGACATTGTCATAAAAAACAACAGCTGTATAAGGAAGCTAGTCTATGTTCATACTTTTCAAATCTATTATACTTTTTCAGATACACGTATTTTATCATACACTTTATATGCTTTTAAAGTGTGTATTAATGTTTCAATTTCAATTCAAACTTCCAAACAATCACTAAATTGGCAACACTGCATGTAACTAGTTCACAAAACTGGGGGGAGGGTGTAGGGAAATCCCTGGTGCTCTGCACTTTCTAAAAATCAGAACTCATCAAGACGTGTCAGGTTAGGCATCCATAATCACTAGCCACCCACTTCTGAAAATCTTGGCAAGCAGCTACTAAGATTTCTAGAGATAAGAGCTATTCATGTCTACAAAGTTCTCTTGACGAAATTTGATTTTTTTTTTCTTCAAATCTCCCTTAGCCCCACAAAGATGCTAAGTATGGGCACAGTCCCTGTAAGAATTAGAGGCCAGGTTCTCCTGAACTTTTTTCTCCCCTTCTGTTATTCCTGCCACCTCTCCACATCACTTCCCCCTGAAAATTCAGACCAAGTTACTTGTGTGGCAGCATACATATAAAAACATCTCAGATGTATCTGCTGGGCTGCTGTGGAAGCAGTCATAGTAAATGCTTCTTGCATATTGGGGGAGTACATTAAGAGCTGTCATTGCCAGAGCCATTTTACCTACAAGGGCGGGGGGCGGAAATCACAGAGAACCTCCGTAGGTGAGTGGATGCTGTCCAAATAACACAATCCCATGGAGTATATACTTTGTTCCACTCCTTTCCAGCCAAAAGAAGGTTATGTTTTTTGGAACTGAGGGTTATTAACCTGTCAGATGACAGGAGCATGAATTTTGCAATCTGACCTACGTCAAGTGAGTGGAGCCAGGAAATAAAGTCCAGTCGCTTGCAAGCCCTCCTGTGTGTCACCAAATTGTTACACTAGTGCAGTGATATTCAACCAGTTGTCCACGGACCCCTGGGAGTCCTCAGACTCTGTCTAAGGGATCCACGAAAGGTTGTCTTTACCATAGAACAGTGGGTTTTCAACATCTATGTCTAAAATTTCCAATGAGGTCTGCATCTCCATTTGAAATTTTTTAGGGGTCCGCAAATGAGAAAAGGTTGAAAACCAGCGCACTAGTGAATCTTGAACCAACTAGATGATTTTGTTTCCTAGTCACCTGACATAGGTCATGGTTGCCAAATTTATTAGTCACCTGAATCCAATGTTTACTGTTACAATAGAGCCAACCTAGTATGCCTCGTTTTGGGACATTAGACATATCCTTTATAGTAGTCGACAGTGGTAAAACATAATTATTTTCACCTATGCTGCTTTTTTTCAGACTTCTTAACAGCTCTCTGGCTGCCAACCTACTGGCGAAACCAGTAAAGACAGTTAACATCCCTTTCACTTGGTCTATAAAATCATGACTGATGTGGAGAAAGTAGATAAGGAAGTGTTATTTACACCGTCTCATAACAAAAGAACTAGGGGTCATCAAATGAAATTAATAGCCAGCTGGTTTAAAAAGAAAAAAAGGAAGTATTTCTTCACACAATGCACAGTCAACCTCTGGAACTTTTTGTCAGAGGCTGTTGTGAAGGCCAAGACTATAATAGGGTTTAAAAAAGAACTAGATAAATTCATGGAGGATAGGTCTATCAATGGCTATTAGCCAGGATGGACAGGGATGGTGTCTCTAGCCTCTGTTTGCCAGAAGCTGGGAATGGGCGACAGGGGATGGACCACTTGATTTACCTGTTCTGTTCATTCTCTCTGGGGCACCTGGCATTGGCCATTGTCAGAGGACAGGATACTGGGCTAGATGGACCTTTGGTCTGACTCAGTATGGCCGTTCTGATGGTTGGCCTTGGGAGTCCAGTGTTCCTTCATAGGGGAGGGAGATGTTGGCTTGGAATAAAACAGGCTGTATGTGTGTCATGCAATGCTGATAGTATTTTTAGAGTAATACTTCAATAACTATTGCTGGGTGTTGAGCTTTTCAAAAATCGGATCATTACTGTATTTGCATGGGTTTTTATCAGCTTGTGCATGTCTGAAGGATATACAGACAAATGGGCTTGGGCTTGCAAGTGCCTGTGGTGCATATTCAAAGATTTGAGAATATCTCGCAGCTCGGGGGAGTCACCGGCGGACAAGGTGAACGGAAAAGACATCACTCAGGTAAATTAACAATTTAGAAGTAACGTTAGAGGATTTGTGTGTGTGTAATGGGGTTAGGAACCGGGGTTGTGTAAATCTAAAAACAAGCAGTGGGAACTTACACTTGTTTCTTTTCTGAAAATCTCTCGACAGCTCAACAATGCCTTTCTAGAGGACCCAGACGCCCTGGACAGCGTAGTATAAGGGCCCCACCATCAATCAAACGTTAACCCCGCCCCTTGACCCCTTAAGCCCCGCTTACTTATTACTTCCGGGGTCAAGCCAGACATGACCGGAAGCAAGCTGTGTCATTTGACCCCTCTAAGAACTCCTCCCACTGCCCTCTACCAATCGGGATGGGTTTCAACCACAGAGGACGGCCGCGAGAGCAGATTTGACCAATCGGGGGGAGTTCTGGGATGGGATGAACCACACAGAAGAGAGTCGTGTGACCCCTCTAACAACTCCTCCCACTGACCTCTGCCATCAGAGTGCAGCACTATCACCCCATAAGTTCCAGCACCGGGCAGAAGAGGCCATCTCTTACCAAGTACACATGTTTTAGAAATCGTGGAAAGGCTGAGAGGAAACATGGACTCCTTCACCACCTCCGTGAGAACTTCGGACTTTGTTTTAGCCCTGAGGGTCTTCGATCATCCACACAGAAAGCGCTACATCAACGACAGTTCCGAGGAGGAGGAGGGAGCGGCCGAGGGGAGCCCTTTGGCCGAGCCGTTGATGGATACACCAGAACCTGAACGTGAAACCCAACTACTCGTGAGACACTGCAATGAGCGTGGTGGCCTCTTGTCGTCCACCCCCCTGGAGGTGGAAGGCGATCATGGCTCGGGGGAGTCACTGGCGGACAAGGTGAATGGAAAAGACATTGCTCAGGTAAACCACACCCCCACTGAATAGCCAGGGTGACTGAGATTATTCACCCTTGTTACCATCAGGGTTAATGTATTAGTGATCAGTAATTAAATATGATGGGTGTGCACCCACATATAAGGGAGGTGGTTGGGTGAGGATGGTGAGTTCTGATTAATATGAAATGAAATAAAACCTCAAGAATTCGCGGATGCTATTGGACAGTTTAAATATAACCCCTGGAGTTGGTAGAACACTACTGGACAGTTTAAATATAACCCAGGAGTTGGTTGAACACTATGGGTCACTCTTTTTCTAGCAACTCAAAGTCATTAAAAGTTTAAAATAATATATTTACAAAAAATAAACAAGGGTCTAACCCAAAACTGAAATGTTTCAAGGGTTCACAAACCTTCACCATACTTTAGAACAAGCATTTGCTCTAAAGACAATCAAACATTTAAAAGCTATGGGTATTTGTAGGGTGCTCACTATGGTTGTGATACACCCATTTTATTTCAAAAACAACCCCCAAACTTTAAGCATGAAAGAAACATGTTTAAAAAACAAACAAACCAGCCCCAAGACATTCATTGATATCTGCAAAGGTCCCCCACTTGGGAATGGGTACAGTAACAAAGGACTGGTGATTTACTGTTTAATACTCTAAGAAGGCCCTACAGAAAAATGTATTTTAACTAAAAGAAAAAAAAATTAGCCCAAAGCAGCCCAGTTGTGCAAACAAACTTAATTCCCAGATCACAAAAAGGAATGTTAGGGGAGGGGTGCCGAAAGTCCTTAAGTATCTATTAATTCAGAGTTGTGGTGATCAAATCAGCCTGCTAACTACAGATTTTTTAAGTCTGTTTGAAACAAAGGGTTAGGATGGTATAAAAACCTCAGTTTTTGGAGACTGTCCTCTTTCAACAGAAACTCTCTTGAATTGCTGCTGGACTGCAAGAGGAGGTATGCTCCCTGTTTTTAACTCTGAAAATATATATTTTATATAATGTCAATCTTTGGCCACGCTGTCCTTACTAAATAATGGTACCTATCTTTATTGCAGTGTGATCTGTTTAGCATGGAACCAGTAACTTTAAGCTGCATTTCACCACCAGGCCCAGGTAAAAACCATGTGGGTTTTTTAAAAAGTATATCTATGTTTTGCACAGACCCCTATCTCACACACACAAAAACCAGCAGCTTTAAACACACCCAATCAACAGTTTGCAACCAAATACTTTTAAAAAACCACACCTATGTCTTGTACAGAACCCTATCTCTCTCTCTCACACACACACACACCAGCTTTAAACACACCCAAGCAACAGTTTGCAACCACTTATCTCTAACTTAGGCCCCTGAATCACTAACAATTTAAACATTAAAGCCAACTATTTTAAGAAAACAAACCACCCCATATAAAAAAAATTTTTTTTTTTTGCAGAATAAAAACCAAACTGCTTTTAAAAACACATTTTGCACAGAAACCCCTATTAGTTTGTAACACACCATACCATCAGTTTGCAGCCATAAAACCCTAGCAGTTTAAAACCCACAGTTTGCAACAAAATACTTTTCAATAAACCCAGATGCCTTTAAAAGCCATCTGATTCTGGGGCTGGAGGAACCCAGCCCTGGGGAACCTAGGTCCTGCAGGATAGCTCCATTGTTAGGGGACTTGCAGAAGGGAGGAGTAGAGCTCCATATGAAAACACAAGTGACACAAGCAGTACATTCAGCAAAGAATCCTGTGGCACCTTATAGACTAACAGAGGTTTTGCAGCATGAGCTTTCGTGGGTGAATACCCACTTCTTCGGATGCAAGTAAGTGGAAATCTCCAGGGGCAGGTATATATATGCAAACAAGAAGCAAGCTAGAGATAACGAGTTTAGTTCAATCAGGGAGGGTGAGGTCCTGTTCTAGCAGTAGAGGTGTGAAAACCAAGGGAGGAGAAACTGGTTCTGTAGTTGGCAAGCCATTCATAGTCTTTGTTTAATCCTGAGCTGATGGTGTCAAATTTGCAGATGAACTGAAGCTCAGCAGTTTCTCTTTGAAGTCTGGTCCTGAAGTTTTTTTGCTGCANACAGCATTTATCAAGGTCATCCCTTGTGCTAAATGTTCCTGGGTTAGGCACAGACATTGCGTAGCATAACCTATGGCAATAACAGTGTTTAATAAGCTTTCCAAACACGGCGCGGCACACAGGCCCCGGAGCTTGCAGTTTATATCTATTGAAGTCCAAGTCACACAGTCATGGTGCCACTGCCCTGGCGCATCTATGACACAGCTCTCACAATCTTCAAAAAGCTGTTCCCTAAGGCAGTGATTAAGGACAGCATAAACAGCAACACATACAATAGTCCGCATGACTTTTTTACACTCACGACATGGCACTGGCTCAGTTGGCTCCATGCCAAGCCTCCTCTTAAACTCCTCATAGCCATCATCCTCGGAGTCCTCTTCAACAATTTGTATCGGCGTTGAGCAAAACCAAGGTGGGCCCGGTTCATCTTCGCTGCTTTATGCAACGCAGTCCAGGGCCTCCGGGTCCTCTAGAAAGGCATCGTCAAGCTGTCGAGAGATTTTCAGAAAAGAAACAAGTGTAAGTTCCCACTGCTTGTTTTTAGATTTACACAACCCCGGTTCCTAACCCCACTGCACACACACAAATCCTCTAACGTTACTTCAAAATCGTTCATTTACCTGAGCGATGTCTTTTCCGTTCACCTTGTCCGCCGGTGACTCCCNAGATTTCTTACAAATAGTCTTTGTTAAGCAGGGTTCTGTAACTTTTTGTGCGGACCAGACAGTCAATATAACACTGTAAGCAGCATCTTCCAGTTTGGTCATTTTCTTTAAAACACGGTCAGGGTCTCCACTGAATTGCACAGCATTTATCAAGGTCATCCCTTGCGCTAAATGTTCTTGGGTTAGGCACAGACATTGCGTAGCATAACCTATGGCAATAACAGTGTTTAATAAGCTTTCCAAACACGGCGCGGCACACAGGCCCCGGAGCTTGCAGTTTTTATCTATTGAAGTCCAAGTCATACAGTCATGGTGCCACTGGCCTGGCGCATCTATGACACAGCTCTCACAATCTTCAAAAAGCTGTTCCCTAAGGCAGTGATTAAGGACAGCATAAACAGCAACACATACAATAGTCCGCATGACTTTTTTACGCTCACGACATGGCACTGGCTCAGTTAGCTCCATGCCAAGCCTCCTCTTAAACTCCTCATAGCCATCATCCTCGGAGTCCTCTTCAACAATTTGCATCGGCGTTGAGCAAAAACAAGGTGGGCCCGGTTCATCTTCGCTGCTTGATGCAACGCAGTCCAGGGCCTCCGGGTCCTCTAGAAAGGCATCGTCAAGCTGTCGAGAGGTTTTCAGAAAAGAAACAAGTGTAAGTTCCCATTGCTTGTTTTTAGATTTACACAACCCCGATTCCTAACCCCACTGCACACACACAAATCCTCTAACGTTACTTCTAAATCGTTCATTTACCTGAGCGATGTCTTTTCCGTTCACCTTGTCCGCCGGTGACTCCCCCGAGCCATGATCACCTTCCACCTCCAAGTGGGTGGACGACAAGAGGCCACCACGCTCATCGGGGTGCCTCATGAGCAGTTGGGTTTCGGGTTCAGGTTCCAGCATATCCATCAACGGCTGGGCCAATGGGCTCCCCTCGGCTGCTCCCTCCTCATCCTCGGAACTGTCGCTGATGTAGCGCTTTCTCCGCGGATGATCAGAGACCCTCAAGGCTAAAACAAAGTCTGACGTTCTCACGGGGGTCGTGAAGGAGTTCATGTTAACTACAGATTTTTTAAGTCTGTTTGAAACAAAGAGTTAGGATGGTATAACAAAGAGTTAGGATGGTATAAAAACCTCAGTTTTTGGAGACTGTCCTCTTTCAACAGAAACTCTCTTGAATTGCTGCTGGACTGCAAGAGGAGGTATGCTCCCTGTTTTTAACTCTGAAAATATATATTTTATATAATGTCAATCTTTGGCCACGCTGTCCTTACTAAATAATGGTACCTATCTTTATTGCAGTGTGATCTGTTTAGCATGGAACCAGTAACTTTAAGCTGCATTTCACCATCAGGCCCAGGTAAAAACCATTTTTAACTATAGTTGTGCTTAATACTGTTAAATTAAAAAAAAACCAAAACCAGGTATTACACAGGTTGCATAGGTATTTGGGGGTAATACTAACTAACATTTTTGCTTCTTCTTTAACCCAAAGGCCCAAACACACATGGGGAGAAACAGAACAACCATGTGCCTGAAATCCTTTATCCTATGGTAGAAGGTAACTTTCTGCAATAGGCTTTTAAAGGCATGTGAGTTTATTGAAAAGTATTTTGTTGCAAACTGTGGGTTTTAAACTGCTGGGGTTTTATGGCTGCAAACTGATGGTATGGTGTGTTTCAAACTAATAGGGGTTTCTGTGCAAAATGTGTTTTTAAAAGTTGGTTTTTAAAAACAGTTTGGTTTTTATTCTGCAAAAAATTGTTGTTGTTTTTTTAAATGGGGTGGTTTGTCTTCTTAAAAGAGTTGTCTTTAATGTTCAAATTGTTAGTGATTCAGGGGCCTAAGCTAGAGATAAGGGTGGGTTTTTTAAAAGTTGCAAACTGTTGGTTGGGTGTGTTTAAAGCTACTGTTTGTGTGTGTGTGTATGTGTGTGTTAGAGAGAGATAGGGGTCTGTGCAAGACATAGGTGTGGTTTTTTAAAAATATTTGGTTGCAAACTTTTGATTGGGTCTGTTTAAAGCTGCTGGTTTTTGTGTGTGAGAGATAGGGGTCTGTGCAAGACATAGATATACTTTGAAAGAAACCCACATGGTTGCCAACTGTTGGTTTGTTTTGTTTCAAACTAAAAGGGTTTTTTACTCTGCAAAATGTGATGTGTTTTTAAAATGGGTTGTTTGTTTATAGGGGTTTGATGTATATGGGGAATAATACTAACTAAATTTTTTGCTTATTCTTTAACCCAAAGGCCCAAACACACATGGGAGGGAAACAGAACAACCATGTTCCAGCAACCCTTTATCCCGTGGTAGAAGGTAATTTTCTGCAATTGGCTTTATTGAAAAGTATTTTGTTGCAAACTGTTGGTTTTAAACTGCTGGGGTTTTATGGCTGCAAACCGATGGTATGGCATGTTTCAAACTAACAGGGATTTCTGTGCAAAATGTTTTTTTAAAAGTTGGTTTTAAAACAGTTTGGTTTTTATTCTGAAAAATGAGATGTGTTTTTAAAAATGTTTGTGGGTTGTTGTTTTTTAAGTGGTAGAAATAAACTTAGAACCTGTGTTTGTTGTACAGCCTGAAATGGATTATTTTGTTTTAAAGATGTGACTTTTTAAATATAAAAATACCCTAATGAGTATTTTATTTTTTAAGTTTACAATACCGTTTCATGTGTTTTATAATAATAATGTTGTCTGCTCCACAGTACGGTCAAAACATGAGAGATCCTTAGACCAGAGGGTAAACAAGCTCAAAAGAAAAAGGAAAGAAACAGCTGAAAAGGAAAATTCACCAGCATCAACGGCTGATGGATGGATGAAGCCCACTAAATATATTTTGCTTATTGGTTTGGTTATTTTATGAGGTTGTGTATTTTAAGAAAATACATAGGCGTGGGTGAGAAAGATGGTAAAGTTAAGTTTTGTAAAAAAAAAATGTCCCCCAAATCAGACAAGTGCAGCTCTCCTGACAATGCTGTAGTTGGCGCTACAAGGACACCTCCACCAGAACCGCCAAAGAACCAGGAATCTGCTTTGAGACCTTTAACAACGCCAGCGCAAAACAGCACAAGAGTGCAGATGAAGCATCAGAACAATTCAATCCTCATATACGTCTAACCCAAGGACAAAACAAAAGACTCTGGTAAAAACCAACCACGCAAACATAACTCCAGTTCCTCAGCGGCCACTACCACACCAAGCCCTGAGAAAACTGTGAGCAAAAACTCCCACATTCACAAACCCAGAGCACGCGCTCTAGGGGTTGTGAATAAAAAAACAAAGACTGACAAACCATTCTCCCAACACCATAAGCTCGTCACAGCTCCCCCATATTCTAGTATTTGAGGAAAGTATGATGCTTCATTCAGAAAACTGATGGACTCTGTATCCTCAGGGGGCCTAAAAGAAAGGCGGGCTGGAAACTACATCAAAAATGCAAAAGCCCTAGCGGGTGACTTTTTGAAAAATACTTCAATTTTTCCAAAGGGTGGCTCTGAGCAGGCATGACTATTCGTGGAAAGGGGCCTGGGTAAAAGGGGCACCCTCAAGGGTACACAGGTGTAAAGAAGAGGGGGGACAGCGCTTGGGGGATAAACAGATGGCTGCCAAAAAATTCCAGGCCAGGGTCGCTGTAAATTTTTTTTAAAAGACTAAAGAGGTAACGAGGAAAAAACAAAACAAAAAGATGCCCCCTACTGGAGGCTCTCAAACTGGCTCGTCTGAAAATGGGGAGGTGGAATCCGACCTACGGGGTGGTGGTGACTCTCACGCAGAGTCTGATTTAGAAAATTCCCCAGAAGGCTCTCCAGATGGGTCCAGGGTGACTCCTGATGACTCTCATGGAAGCCCCTCAGAGTCTGACTCTCAGATAGCATCTGATGTAGAAGATGCCGCTGATGATCCCGTAGAGCAGGGGTAGGCAACCTATGGCACGCATGCCGAAGGCGGCACGCAAGCTGATTTTCAGTGGCACTCACACTGCCCGGGTCCTGGCCACCAGTCCGGGGGGCTCTGCATTTTAATTTAATTTTAAATGAAGCTTCTTAAACATTTTAAAAGCCTTATTTACTTTTCATACAACAATAGTTTAGTTATATAATATAGACTTATAGAAAGAGACCTTCTAAAAACGTTAACATGTATTACTGGCACGCGAAATCTTAAATCAGAGTGAATAAATGAAGACTCGGCACACCACTTCTGAAAGGTTGCCAACCCCTGCCGTAGAGGAACCCCCAAGTGACTCTGAAAATGCAGAGGTGTATATGGAGAGAGTGAGACTCCGAGGGGCCTCCGCGAGGGTCATCAGGAGTAGACGGGGACCCATCTAGTGGGTTACTACCAGAACAATTGTGACGTGAAAGTGGGGATAGGGACGTGCTGAACCTGTGACATATAAGGGTGGCAGCTTGGAAGTGCTGTTCGACCCAGCCCACTGAGTCCAGGGACATATAAGGGGTCAGCTTGACAGTGCTGATTGACCTGGTCCACTCAGACTTGCTCTGTTAGAGTGTGTGTGTGTGTGTGTGTGTGTGTGTGTGTGTGTGTGTGTGTGTGTGTGTGTGTGTGTTTGTGTGTGCATGCTCATCTGATTCTGGGGCTGGAGGAACCCAGCCCTGGGGAACCTAGGTCCTGCAGGATAGCTCCATTGTTAGGGGACTTGCAGAAGGGAGGAGTAGAGCTCCATATGAAAACACAAGTGACACAAGCAGTACATTGATAGAATTACAGAACTCCCCCCNAGTCACAAAGCCCTTTTCAATAGATTTTTTTTTTTATTTACAGCTACCAAGTTTTATATCGTTTGTTTGTCCCCTCACCATTCTCTCACTTAATCCTTTTAGATTTCTTACAAATAGTCTTTGTTAAGCAGGGTTCTGTAACTTTTTGTGCGGACCAGACGGTCAATATAACACTGTAAGCAGCATCTTCCAGTTTGGTCATTTTCTTTAAAACACGGTCAGGGTCTCCACTGAATTGCACAGCATTTATCAAGGTCATCCCTTGTGCTAAATGTTCCTGGGTTAGGCACAGACATTGCGTAGCATAACCTATGGCAATAACAGTGTTTAATAAGCTTTCCAAACACGGCGCGGCACACAGGCCCCGGAGCTTGCAGTTTATATCTATTGAAGTCCAAGTCACACAGTCATGGTGCCACTGGCCTGGCGCATCTATGACACAGCTCTCACAATCTTCAAAAAGCTGTTCCCTAAGGCAGTGATTAAGGACAGCATAAACAGCAACACATACAATAGTCCGCATGACTTTTTTACGCTCACGACATGGCACTGGCTCAGTTAGCTCCATGCCAAGCCTCCTCTTAAACTCCTCATAGCCATCATCCTCGGAGTCCTCTTCAACAATTTGCATCGGCGTTGAGCAAAAACAAGGTGGGCCCGGTTCATCTTCGCTGCTTGATGCAACGCAGTCCAGGGCCTCCGGGTCCTCTAGAAAGGCATCGTCGAGCTGTCGAGAGATTTTCAGAAAAGAAACAAGTGTAAGTTCCCACTGCTTGTTTTTAGATTTACACAACCCCAGTTCCTAACCCCACTGCACACACACAAATCCTCTAACGTTACTTCTAAATCGTTCATTTACCTGAGCGATGTCTTTTCCGTTCACCTTGTCCGCTGGTGACTCCCCCGAGCCATGATCACCTTCCACCTCCAAGCGGGTGGACGACAAGAGGCCACCACGCTCATCGGGGTGCCTCATGAGCAGTTGGGTTTCGGGTTCAGGTTCCAGCATATCCATCAACGGCTGGGCCAAAGGGCTCCCCTCGGCCACTCCCTCCTCATCCTCGGAACTGTCGCGGATGTAGCGCTTTCTCCGCGGATGACCCTCAAGGCTAAAACAAAGTCTGACGTTCTCACGGGGGTTGTGAAGGAGTCCATGTTTCCTCTCAGCCTTTCCACGATTTCTAAAACACACGTGCTTGGTATGAGATGGCCTCTTTTGCCCAGCTCTGGGACTTATGGGGTCATGGTGCTGCCCTCTGTTTGGCAGAGGGCAGTGGGAGGCGTTGTTAGAGGGGTCACATGACCCTCTTCTGGGCGGTTTATCCCATCCCAGAACCTGCCCTATTGTGGTGAAATCTGCTCTCAGGGTGGTCCTCTGTGGCCAAAACCCATCCCAATTGGTAGAGGGCAGTGGGAGGAGTTCTTAGAGGGGTCACATGACACACCTTGCTTCTGGTCATGTGTCTGGCTTGACCCCGGAAGTAATACCCCCAGTGGCGGGACTTCTGGTGGCAGGTGGGCGGGGCTTAATGTTTGCTTGACGGTAGGGCTTTCATCAAAAAATCCCCAACCAGCTCTACTGGGAGTCCTGTGGTAGAAGCTCAAGGTGCAGTCAAGTGTGGGGAAAAGGCTTGAGTTGAACTTAATTGTTGAAAGGTCTTTTTTAATAAAGCCAAACCCTGGGAAGGGTATGAGCTGTTAAGTATCAAGCCTCTTTGTCCAGATCAGTGAGAAAACTAGCTGTAACTGGACCAGTGAAGAACTTAAAACAATGCACCTCAAATGAAAAGCAATATTTTATTTCCCTTCTCCATCCCCTCCCCCCGAGATTTTAATTCAAAACAGTATAATTACTATCTGGCACTGTAAATGAAGAAGTTGGTTTTGCAACTTCCTGTACCACATTTGTCTCTTTGAATAATGACTTCAGATCTTTGGACCAAGATTCTCAAATATATTAAAAAAAAATGATTTTTGGGTGCCCAACTGGAGAGTTCTTGCCCCTTTTCAGAAGGTACTTTCTTAAAACCCAAAGATGGAGGCATCCAAAATCACCGATCACCTAAAATTCTTGGCCCTAGCCACCAAGAAGCACAAGTACATTGTTCTTTCCATACTAAAACTGTTTTGAAAACAATTATATACATATTATATGACGCAAAAAGGTAAGAAATGACAAGGAGTACTATTGTTTTTCAGTTTTATAGTAGCAGTGTATGTATTTTTCCCCTAACCAGCCTAACTTTTTTCCTTCTCTTCTTTAGTGTTGAGAGCACTGCTCTAAGGCTAATCACCACGTTGGGCAGCTCTGAGGTCCAACCACAATTTACCCATTTCCTTAGTGACCCTAGAACAGTTCTTTCAGCAGAGTCAGAAGAACTCAACAGGGCCCTGATTTTGACTCTAGCAAGAGCAACACATGTGACAGGTAAGAGTGAATTTGTCAAATAAGGGATAATCTATGTGAAAGTGGATTAAATCATCTTCCTCCAAATAGAGAGATGCCACTCAGGGGCCAACAGCTAGCATTAATGTACTACTAACATTCTGAAATCAAGAACTGAATGCCAGGAATTCTGAAGTTAGTTTATTCTACAATGTTAAGTCAGTTAACTTGCACATATGTATTTTCCATTTTAGTTTTCCTTCTTAAATTTAAATGCTCATGTACTAATGCACACCATAAATATATGTGGAATGTACAACAGGGCTAAAGTTAATGTTGTGGAAGAAACCTTCTTAAAGGTGATCTGCAAAGCAAAAGAAAACTTGGCTTTTGTGTCCTTTTTTGCCTTTTTATGATTTATAAAGGCCTGAAAGTTTTGGGTGAGTGTTTTGGATAGGAGAGAGTTAAAAGCGTTTTTTCCCCTGGTTTTGTTTTTTACTTTAGAAATTCAGATCTAGTCTGGAGACTGATTGGAGAATTAGTACAATTGTAATATCAAAAAATCCAAGAGAGTGAAAGTTTGAATGGGGAAGGGATTTTGGGCATTTTCTGACTTATTTGCTCGATTTTTGCAACCTTAACATTGCATTAACACTAGCTTTTTACATGGACTAAGTTAGAATGTTTCATAGGATAATGCTTCACATGCATTTCTGTTTGGAAAAGTTGATTCTTTAAAAATGATGTCTTGTTGATTGTCTCTCAATGATTTCCATATCATACCTACTCAGTTTACAAGCAAGGTGTGTCTTGCAATTGCCAGTCTAGCAAGCTAAGTCTAGAATCTTAAAACGAAACTGGGTTATTTCCAGTTCATTTGTTAACAGCCATAAAGATTCTGCAACTGCAATGTAGGAATTCTGCTGAAGATGCATAAATTAGAAGTGATAACAGTTTCAGGATAGAATCCAGCCCATTCTCCCCGCAGGTGTGTTGGTTCTACAGAATCAATCAGGAGTGTGAAAAGGAAAAAAGGGAGGATGGGCAATATAAACATTTTAGACAGACAAATAAGTGAACTGTCTGTGTTTTCCAAGATTTGAGTCCTATTAATGTAAAAGCCTGGGGAGGAAATGTCAGTTTTATGTGAAGATCCAATTTCACCAATCCATTGTGTTTGATTAATGTTGCATATGTATCCATTTAGACTTTTTCACAGGCTCCGATTCAATTCAGGGAACTTGGTGCAAGGACATATTGCAGACTATCATGAGTTTCACTCCCCATAACTGGGCTTCACACACACTAAGCTGTTTTCCAGCTCCAGTGCAGGTAATTGTTTCAAACTAAGTGCTTGAACAGCTGGGAAAATAATTATCTCAGTGGGATCTTTGTTGTCCCCTTCATAGTTAGTTTCTTCCCTTGTTCCTTCTACATTATGCTCAAGTCACATGAGAAATCGTGCATGATTTTGAAACGGTAGGTGTTTTAGGATGAAATGTTTGGGAAGTGGTTGTTACCAAAAAAAGATAAAGCAGTGTTTGCAGATCTTTGCAAAATTATCCGGTTGATGTACATGACAAATGACTTCTTTCACATTGGAAAAGGTTTTCATACATAGTGGAGATATGTCAGCAGGTTTCGTTGTTCTGGCAGGGTGTGCTGCCACTTCGAGGTGTCCTGGTCTGTGGGGAGCTTGCTTTTGATGATGTTGGGGGGGGGGGCTGTTTGAAGGCCAGAAGAGGGGGTTCAGAAAAGATTTCTTTAAGGATGGGCTCCCCATTGAATGAGTTGTAGTTGTTTGATGATACCCCGGATGGGTTCCAGTGTGGGGTGATAGGTGACAACTAGGAGTGTGTGGTCAGAGTGTTAGTCACAGCTTCGACCCTGCCATATTATTGGGAAAGACACACATCAAAGTTGGGTTTTAAGGTATTGTTTATTAGGTGGCCATCTTGGTCTGGGATAAGAGCAAGGTGACCTCTATGTTGTGACAGGTTCTTGTTCCCCTACGCTGGGCAAAAGGTGGGAAAGTAGAAAGAGCAGGAATCTGTTGTTGTTAAGGCAGATGAGGGGAGGGGCCAAGGGCTCTTGAGCTCTTCAGTCTTTGGGGGCTCAGGTGTCCAAGACTCTCTCTCTATAGTGTGTAACCTTTCACACTGGTTACTGGCCTGCAGTAGCCACTCACTAAACAAAACTGTCATTTTGGGGATTGCTTGTTATTTTCTTTTGGGAAGCAGACCATGCGCGGACTCGGTCCGATTAGTTAGTTCAGACTTACAACCATAGACGACGCAGCGAGGGGGGGGGTCTGAAATAGGGTTACATACCCGTCTTCTACACCTGTGGTCCACCGTTGGTGTCCATCGCTGACCTCGTTGATCCGGATTCTGCAGCCTCTTCATCAGCAGCACCTAAAAAAGGTAGAACACCTTTGCCTTATTGAGTGTGTGTGCATGTGTGTGTTTCTATTCCAAATCTCCAGAGTCTTAATCCATTCCCACTCCCCTTCTTTCCCTCTCCTTTAGTAAATAAAGTGTTATTGTGAGTTTACATTCGTGTGGTAGTTTCTTTTGTTCCAGCTCTGATAGATGGGCTTAAGGGGGCAGCCAGTGGGAGGTATACTGTAAGGCTCCCCGAAGTCTTCTGGTCAGATAGACCCCCTAAAAATCGTTACAAGAGGGTTTTTTATTTCTGTATTGAAGCAGCTTCTCTCGGGGTGTTTGGGTGGCTGTGACACTGAGTACCTGTCAGAAGACCTGAAGAAAGCCTTTGTCTCTCTCCAACAGAGGTTGGTCCAATAAAACAGTGGTTCCCAAACTTGGGACTCCACTTGTGCAGGGAAAGCCCCTGGCAGTCCGGGCCAGTTTGTTTACCTGCCGTGTCCGCAGGTCCGTCCGGTCGCGGCTGCCACTGGCCGTGGTTCGCCAATCCAGGCCAATGGGGGCTGCGGGAAGCAGCGGCCAGTACGTCCCTCGGCCGGCGCCTGGAGCAGCGAACCGCTGCCAGTGGCAGCTGGGATCGGCCAGACCTG
Source organism: Platysternon megacephalum (assembly GCA_003942145.1). Lineage (NCBI taxonomy): Eukaryota > Metazoa > Chordata > Testudines > Platysternidae > Platysternon > Platysternon megacephalum. The sequence goes on from QXTE01000215.1 coordinate 124,920, forward strand.
CGGACGCGGCAGGTAAACAAACTGGCCCGGCCCGCCAGGGTTCTTTCCCTGCACAAGCGGCATCCCAAGTTTGGGAACCACTTCAATAAAAGATATTACCTTGTCTCTTTAATATTCTGGGACTGACATAGCTACAACAACACTGCTTAAATGTTTCAGACTTCTCAGTTAACAACAAACACGCTTTATTTCAGGCATTTTCCAAACAGAATAATGTTCCCCAAGAAAGCCATTTTAAGAAGAATGTGGAAGAGGAATACCGAAAGTGGAAGTCTATGACCAATGAGAATGATATAATCACCCACTTTTCCATGCAGGGCTCCCCTCCCCTATTCCTTTGCCTCCTATGGAAGATGCTGTTAGAGACTGATCACATTAATCAGATTGGCTACAGGTGAGCTTTTAAAAGTGTAGCTGCATTCTGTACCAGTTATAGCTTAAGGAGGATGGTAAGCTTTCTTCAGTACAGTGGGCACAGTTCTTCTACACTAGAGTATCAGATTTAGTACATTGTTAGATGATGGGTTTTGATGTACAGTTAGAAGGATTAACATACTTTAAGGATTGCATAATGTCTAACAGTAGTGCTTACTACTGGTTGGTGCTGTTTTTATGTGTAAATTTCTCTGACGTACTTATCTGCTGATAAAAGTGACAGATGCAGGTGAAGGTTTCAGCTATTGAGTTGGAGTTTTTTGGGTGGTGGGGCGAGATAAGTGGTCTACAAAGTCAGAGTTTTACTTACGTTGAAGCACTGTTCTAGACAATCTTCCTGTTCATTATTTACTATTTATCTGAAATATTTTAATAACTTTAGTCAAAGGCCAAATACCAAAAGCTTTATTGGGTTTGCCTGCTCAGAAGGCTTATCTCTGAATTGAAGAAGTCAATAATTTTCATGGCTGTCTAACACTCATTTCCAGTTTTAGAAAGCTTAACACAGGGGTAGGCAACCTATGGCACACGTGCCGAAGGAGGGGCACGAGCTGATTTTCAGTGGCACACACACTGCCCGGGTCCTGGCCACCGGTCCGGGGGACTCTGCATTTTAATTTTAAATGAAGCTTCTTAAACATTTTGAAACCTTATTTACTTTACATACAACAATAGTTTAGTTATATATTATAGACTTATAGAAAGAGACCTTCTAAAAAGGTTAAAATGTATTACTGGAACGCGAAACCTTAAATTAGAGTGAATAAATGAAGACTCGGCACACCGCTTCTGAAAGGTTGCCAACCCCTGGCTTATNGAAATTTGGCCAATGTCTTCTGATCCACTTCTATAGCAATCACTTGCATAGGTGTAGTTTGACTTCAGTTTTTGGGGAAGCAGCTCCAGTCCGGCCACCGGAGCAGCACATAGGGGGCAAATTCCATGCCTGCCTGAGCCTTGCAGTTTGGGGGGCAACACCCGACTGTTCCCCCCCAAAAAAACTATGCCCATTCTTGTGCAAATATATTGAATTGAATAGTGACTAATTACTAGTTCAATAATCAAGTAGTACTATAGAACTACAGTGTTGTTTTTTTTCCCCTGAGTGAGTGAGTGAAAACTAGGAGTATCACAATTGTCTCATTCTCTGGCGAGGAGAACCCTGTCTAGCTTTATTGATCATATAACGGCATTGAATGAATTGGAATTAACAACACCATTGTATGGGGCTGGTTCTCTTCCCTCTTAGCTTTGCAATGACTGTTCATATTTTGAAAGGGAACAAGGTGCATGACAGATGCCGTATTGGCAAATAAATGGAAAACCTCATGTGGCCTTTGGACAATGCTATCTTTGTTTCAGGGAGGTTAAAGATCTGCCAGCTGTCTCAAAAGTGTGGGTACGAGGGATTGTATGCTCGGTCTTCTTTAAGTTCCCTTGCTCTTTTCATTGATTAGGAATTATCAAAAACTAGCTAACATATTGCTTCAGTAGGTACTATCCTTTCACCAGTTTAAAATCTCTCTTCCTGCTATGAAGCTAGTGCTACCAAAAGAAATGTCCAAGATGATACGTCAAATACTGAATGCAGTGTTTGCAGTTCCACAGGTACCTATCATTGGAATGACTAGAATTTTGAAACTGGCATACCTTTCTTGATACTAGCAGTGTTGGAGGGATTTTCATAAAATGGATTTGGCAACTGGGATAAAGCTATGCTTGGGGATGCCTCTCACTGAGGAACATGGGAGAATTTTTCCACTGGGAAATGAGTGAGTTGATGAGCACTTGTCCCTGGGAGGGGATGGTGTCCAGAGTTCAGACCCTTGCTTCCATTCTGTGCCTACACACACAGAATATAGTGAGTGGGTGAGTTGACTGGCCAGTTATATTAAAATTAGGATGTTTAATCACCCTAAAGTCATTAACAATGAGGATACTTAACCATTGGAACAATTTACCAAGAGTTCTGGTGGATTCTCCATCACTGGCAATTGTTAAATCAAGATTGGATGTTTTTCAAAAAGATGTGCTCTAGGAGTTATTTTGGGGAAGTTCTATGGCCTGTGTTATACAAGAGATCTGACTAGATTATGACAATGGTCCCTTCTGGCCTTGGAATCTATGAATGAAAGCAGACAACATTAGCTATAATTTTACATTGTTCTGCAATCTAATACTTTTGTTGTTGTTGTTGTTGTTGTTGTTAAAGGCTATGCGCAGTCATGAAGGAGATGAAGCCCAGGTCTGCTACTTCATAATTCAGTTACTCTTACTCAAGCCTAATGATTTCAGAAACCGAGTGAGTGATTTTTGTGAAGGAGAATTCTCCAGAGCACTGGCTACAGAATGATTGGCATACTAAATACATGAGTTATCATAAGGTACTATAGATTGCACAATCCTCTGGTGCAATGTGTGCTGTGCAGTTGGGATGCTGAAGTATTTGTATTTTGGCTATATGCCTTGTTCTGCTATTCAGTGTTTCATTTAATACCACAACAATAACTTTTAAAGATACATTTAACGTGAGTAACTATTGAATATTTGGGTTAGTGTAAAATCATTTTATGTTTACAGAATAATGTAAAAAGAAAATAACGAGGAGTCCTTGTGGCACTTTAGAGACTAACAAATGTATTTGGGCATAAGCTTTTGTGGGCTAAAACCCACTTCATCAGATGCAGTCTCTAAAGTGCCACAAGGAGTCCTCGTTGTTTTTGCTGATACAGACTAACACGGCTACCACTCTAAAAAGAAAATGTGCATGTAATACTAAAGATAGAAGTGACTGAAGAATTAGGAGTCTCTGCTCATTTGAATCCCACGTTTAATCCTTGATTTTTCTGGAAGCCAGTCAGAAAGAACAAGGACCCAGTTTCTCCTTTGTGTTTGTGAATTGTGGAAAATATAGATTTTTTTTTTCATTAATATAGGTTTAACCATTAGTAATCATTAAGAGGCAGATTTAACTAGGCTTCTGCAAGCTTCCACAGTATTGAAAATAGAATGTAACACTCACAGGGAGGGAGACTTACCGGATTTTAGTGTTGCCCAAAACAGTGGGAACTGCTGGCTGGGGCGGGGCATGACAGCTGAAGTATTATATAAATCTTAAACTGTGCCCCATCACATGGTATGTAAGCACCATCCAGCCATACTTTATATGTTACGTATGTGGTTCCTTCTCCATTCCTTTCCCCAGGGAGAAATCACTTGCAAATTATTTTTAATGTATTGATTCAACACATGACAGACCAGTGTTCTCAGGCGCCAGGGGAAGCATATAATGTAAAATAGATTTGATTTCTCTCTAGATTTTTCTTGGAGTCTTTGACAAGAAGGGTGGATAAGTGATGGTATCACTGCCTGCCTGCTATCAGGATTAATTTCCTTTTAGTACTTTATACCTCCCTGCATCAGTTTTAGTGAATCTGAAACGATCTTTTTTTTTTTAAATACTTTTTCAAGAAAAAATGAGTTTAATATATTTTGTCCAATTATATTTAGTTACTGTGTTCATACCTTCTCTTTGCGTGTACATGTATACGTATAATTCCAAATTGTTACAGAGTGTCTACAGAATAGAGTACAATGTAGCTTCAGTACATTTTTAAAGTATTGCAAGTACTCAGTAATGTTTTCAGTATACTTTTTAAAAAAATCTGTTTTTGATTTCTACAGAAATATCCTGAAAAGCTGTATTTTGAAGGGTTGGCAGAACAGGTCAACCCTCCTGTTCAGATCCAACCCCAGTACCTACCCATCTACTTTGGAAATGTGTGCCTCCGCTTCCTGCCAGTATTTGACATTGTAATCCACAGATTTCTGGAATTGCTTCCAGTGTCCAAATCCCTGGAAACTCGACTGGATCATCTAGGAGGCTTATACAAATTCCATGGTAAGCTCTTCAAGCCCATTAGCTCTTTATACTTGCAATAAAATCATTACAGATTCTTCGTCCTGTCCCCGATGGGAAACCAAACCTTATTAGCTAACTGTCTGTTCTGAAGAGCAACTTGGTTTACTAGCAGAACCAGGGCCGGTTCTAGGTTTTTTGCCTCCCCAAGCAAAAAAAATGTTGGCTGTCCCCACCCCAGCCCTGGGCTGCACCCCCCTGCTGCCCCAAAACCTTGTTCAACGCTACCCATTCTATCCATCCTCTTCCTTCTCAGCAGAGTTCAAACACAGTTTTTTAACTTGGTTTTAACATGATTTTGTAATCCTGTTGAGTATGACACAAACCATGTTGTAATAATGGCACAACAGTGTCAGTCTTGTTCTTTCTACTCCTTGTTTCTTGTCAAGGTCTCCCCAAGAGATGCTCTCTAATGCTGTGTATATAGAGAGGCCTTGTAGGAGGAGTTTAGTTATTTGTAAATAATGTTTTAAGCAATATCACAAACATAGAAATATTGGTTTTGACCTCCTTTGAGATAAACTTTTGTCCAATTTCATTTAACATAGTGGTACAGTAACAATAAAAACATGAGGCATTTCTACTTGGTGTATCTGTTTTTACATCACTCTTAATTTTGCATAAGCTTACTATTAACAATATAAAATTAAGTGCGATGCTACTGTGTTTCTGGGGTTTTTTTGTTGGCAGACCGTCCAGTGACATACCTGTACAATACCCTTCATTATTACGAGAGGCATCTCAGAGAGCGCACAAACCTCAAGCGGAAGCTCGTCCATGCCATCATTGGTTCTCTCAAAGATAATCGACCACAAGGCTGGTGTCTAAGTGACACTTATATCAAGTCTGCTATGAATGTATGAGAAGATAATCCGTGGATCCCCGATGACACTTATTATTGCAAACTGATTGGAAGACTAGTGGACAATATCCTTTTTATAATGATTTGTGCTTAAGGAAAATTATCAGTATTGTAGTTTCAGTTCACCAGAGTTTAGTTATGTTCCACACAGTTGAAACACTGAAGGATTGAGAGCTTGTCTCCACTTAACGGGGGATCGACGCGCAACGATTGATCCACCGGGGGTCGATCTAGACCCACTAAATCGACCACTGATCGCTCTCCTGTCAACTCCTGTACTCCACCAGAACGAGAAGCATAAGGTAAGTCAGCGGGAGAGTTTCTCCTGTCGACCCAGCATGGTGTAGACACTGCAATAAGTCGACCTAAGGTACGTCGACTCCAGCTACGTTATTCACGTAACTGGAGTTGTGTAACTTACGTCGATTTAGCCCTGTAGTCTAGACCTGCCCTGACTCTCCCTGGCCATCCTCTTCCCCTTTTCTCTAATGCCAACCTGCTGAGAAGTTGGCTAGTTCCCTGTGCACCTTTGTTCTCCTCCTCCCACAACTCCACCATTTCCTCTACTTTGCTGAGCCGTCCAACTTCGGGGGAGCTGGACTTGTCTCTCTGATTAAGGGAAACTAAAAGTATATAAACCCGTAGTTTACATATGTTTTAAGCATCTAATGATGCTGGTGATTCCACTGTCCTATAAGTAAAAAAAAGCACTTTGTGTTGTTGATCTGGAGCGCCTCTAATTTTCAGTGGCAATGAGATAGTCACAGTTTGTTCTTTGTCTATTCAAGATTTTAATTTTTTTCAATGTTGCCACCTGAAAAATTCTAATACGAGTAGTATGTTTACATTTAACAATATACTTCAAAACAGATTATTAATAGTGTAGAAAATTTTCACCATTTTTCTAATAAACAAAATATCATAGGTTTAGTGTAAATGGACTCTGACATGGCCCAAACCCAATAAATCTTCCTGTCAGAACAGTATCTGTTGTATTGTGTGTATGTATGATTTCTATATATACAGATATTTCTCTAGATATTTATTTAAAAAATGCGTTCCAATAACTGACTTATCGTCTTAAATATGTGCCTTTGGTTGACTGTGGNTATTTTTATAAAAAATACACACATTATTATAAGGAATTTGTGGGACTCTATTGTTTTGCTTGTGTATTAGATATATTTTTTTATAATTACATTTTGTACATGCAGAACTACATTGTTTGCTTCTTACCAATCCCCATGTGGGAATTTGTTGTTTTCCTTAATCATTGTTACCTATGGCTGGCAAGTCACCTGGTCCATTTCCAAACTGCGATTGGAAATTCAATGAGTTTCCTAACCCAGCTGCCCATGCTCTTCATGTTACCTGTGTTGAACTCATGGCTTTGGCTGTTCCAGGAAAGGATGTGGGCAATGCACTTCTAAATGTTGTGTTAAAGAGGTACGTTGGACTTACAGAACTGCTCTCTACAAA
>QXTE01000215.1:134230-145808 GCA_003942145.1 Platysternon megacephalum
TTCTTATGTTCTTATGTTCTTTGACTGCAGGGAGGAAAGCAGAAAAATTGGTAGGATGCTTGAGGTCCAAAAGTGCATCATAGTTTATATTTTTATACGCATTTAATATCTGTTATCATAATTTTCATTTTTGCCATGTGATATTGGAACTGCATTTTACAGATCTCATTCTGTGTTGCCACATGAGACATTTGGACTTGATTCCTAAGCTCATTGACTTGCTTTTTGGGCCAGCAGGTACTGAAAGAGTTGTAAAGGGACGGAGCACCTTGCATTTAATTAGTGACTCAGATGGCCATCTCTAAGTGGTAATGATAGGTTGAAAGAAAGGATTCCTTTCCCACCTTACTCAGCCAAGGAAGATTGCCCTGATGCAGGCTTTGGGACCATGGGGAAATGAGTCATCAAAGGAACCAATATCACTGTGAAGACTTTATTCATACAAATGCCTCTAATGAAAATACCTTAAAAGAAAACATGCTACAGGAACAAAATTGTTTAAAAAGTTTTCCATGCAGTGTCAATTTGGTACTCAACTAACCAGTTAAATAAACCACATAGTCACGTGTTTGTATATATAGCTTTTTCTTAAGACAAAATGTCTATAATTTCTCTAGGAATATATTTCATTCATCATAAATACATCAAAAGTCATGAGAAATCTTATATAACTTCAGACTTTTTTCCCCCTCCCTATTTGTAGCAGCCTCTGGTGCCAAGAGAGAATATCACAGCTTGGATGAATGCTATTGGACTGATTATCACAGCCTTACCAGTGAGTCTGTATGTATTTTAAAATTTTCTGAACAGAGAAAAGAATGCATTCTTCCATAAAAGCTGATATAGGTGGTAATCTCTGTGAGGGATTAGTGCGACTAGTTTCTTTCTGATGCACCTGGAGTAGTTCCAAAAGCCACTGGGATGCTTATGAAACACCTGTGCTTTGTCCTTCATTGTCTGACAAAACCCACTGTGGGATTGGGGGGAGAGGAAGCATGAAAACTGCATTTTTCACAATCTTGCTTCCTCGGTACCTTGTGGGAAAATAAAGTTTTGCTATACATTAACTACAAAAAATTTCTTGTGCAGTGTTTAAGCTTGAGAATGAAGTCAGAAAATTATCTAAGATAAGAAGTCTCATGTAACATTAACTCTGCACATCCCATATAGCTTTATTGGGCATAATGGAATAGGAATAAATCATAGAAAGGAAGTGTAAAATTTAACAAGGAAAACAAGAATAGAAAATATGTATAATTGAGTTTTAATTGTTATAGTAGAAATTTTCATCTTTTGGAGATGCTGAGTTTTAGTGTTTGATGACTCAGCTTCAACACTGATGAATATTTTTATTTTAATTTCTTTTCACCCCTTTTCTGCTCTGGTCCCCTTTCCACTTGATCTACTAAATTTATTTCCACAGCCTCCCCAGTTATATCACGCATCCCTTTGAAACCCTCCATTGTCTTCCTATTTCTCATTGTAAAAAATGTAAGCTTCTCATCTTCATCTACAAGTTCCTGCATCTCTGCTTTCTTTACTCCCTACAGTCTTCTACCGTAACACCTTCCTTTGTCTCCTTTTCCCATCCTTATCCCTAGGCTCTGTTTGCCAGAAGCTGGGAGTGGACGACAAGGGATGGATCACTTGATGATTACCTGTTCTGTTCCTTCCTTCTGAAGCACCTGGCATTGGCCACTGTTGGAAGACGGGATACTGGGCAAGATGGACCATTGGTCTGATCCAGTATGGCCGTTCTTATGTTCTTAGCTTGTGCCTTGTATTGTTCCTATGCCTGGAACAGTTCCCTGATCCTCTTCCACCAACTGCCATGCTTTTCTGCTTCAGATCACTCTTTAAATTCCATATTTTCACAGTCCCTCCACCCTTCCTTTCATTAACAATCCCCATGCTCCCTCTCTCCTGGACTGGTGGTATCTTGTCTTATTTAGATATTAAGGTCTTTGTCAGGAAATGGGTAGGTAAAGTATTTGTGTAAATTAGGAATGTTATATAAATATTTTTAATAATATACAGTAATCTGAGGGAGGTGGGGGAGAAAGTATTATCTTTTCTTCTAAAAATTAAAAGAATAATAATCATTTGGGGTTTTTTGTTTTGCCAGGAGCCATACTGGATTGTCCTTCATGATCGAATTGTCAGTGTTATCATAGCTTGACATCAGAGACAGAGTGGGTTGGTTACCCATTCCAGCTCTTTGACTTCACAGCTTGCCATCAGTCTTACTCTAAGATGAGCTGTAGCTACACTTTAGCATTGGCACATGCCATAGGGTGACCAGATGTGCTGATTTTATAGGGACAGTCCTGATTTTTGGGTCTTTTTCTTATACAGGCTCCTATTACCATCCACCCCCGTCCCGATTTTTCACACTTGCTGTCTGGTCATCCTAACATGCTGTGTGGCACCATTCTAGCTTTGGCCAACTTTCACTCATTCCAAAGTATGTATAATTGGTAACTGATCATTTAAAGTACACTGTTGACACCCCTTCCATACTGTGTACAGCAAAACAATATGTACACAAGCAAGAATGTGGCAGAGAGAGAAAGGAAATCAGAACAAGTAATCAAAAAATCCTGTAAAACATGGGTGATGGTAGGGTTTTTGGTTTTTAAGCTGGTTCTTGTCTCTTTTATCTATATGTTTGGGCTCTCCACCAGTGTGTGGTAGCCTTCAGGGTATGTAAAGCATATTTTATCTCATATTTTATCCCATTTAGCTTGTGTTTGGTTTTTTCTTACTCATTACAGTTTGGTTGCAGCTTATACTGGCAGTGGCAATACACTTGCTTAATGCCATCCATTATGATCAGCTCTGTGTAATTTTGTCTTTAATCTTTGTATGTAGCATTTGTTGCCAGTGGGGGAAGTGCTTTGTAAATTAATAGACATTGCAGTGATACACTTGGAGATGTTACAGCTTCCTGGCTTCCTAAGGACATTTCATACCTTGCAGTTTGTTAAAATGTATTTCTATGCTGCCTTATTAATGGGAGCGTTCAGAGCATGTGTGGGGGCTTTAACTCAGCTTCCATTTTAGCTTTTCAGTTCACCTTTTAATATTCTGTCCTGGATTTATCATTGTCTACATAAGTGGGAGATGGCATGAAGTACTCGTCACAATTAGGTGACCCTATTCAGTGACTTGGTGCCAGTGTCACTACCTAAGAGGCCTGCATTTGACTCTCCCTTTCATTCTCCAGGCTGATCTTGGGTGAGCCTATGCAGCTTCTAGTCCTTGGGGCTGTGTGAACCATTCANAATATAGCTCTTGTCCTGGCTTTTATAGTTTAATTCTGTCTGGTCTTTTGTCAGGATTCCCTCCCCACTCTGAACTCTAGGGTACAGATGTGGGGACCCACATGAAAGACCCCCTAAGCTTATTTTTACCAGCTTAGGTTAAAAACTTCCCCAAGGCACAAATCCTTCCTTGTCCTTGGATGGTATTGCTGCCACCACCAAGTGAGTTAGACAAAGATTCAGGAAAAGGACCACTTGGAGTTCCTGTTTCCCCAAAATATCCCCCCAAGTACCTTCACCTCCTTTCCTGGGGAGGCTTGAGAATAATATACCAACCAAATAGGTGAACCAGATTCTTAAAAAACAGAACTTTATTATAAAGAAAAAAAAGTAAAAGAAGCACCTCTGTAAAATCAGGATGGAAGGTAACTTTACAGGGTAATCAGATTCAAAACACAGAGGATTCCCCTCTAGGCAAAACTTTAAAGTTACAAAAAACAGGGATAAACCTACCTCTTAGCACAGGGAAAATTCACACGCTAAAAACAAAAGATAATCTAACACGCCTTGCCTTATTTACTTACTCTTTTTGCAATATTGAGACTCATTTTAGGATGATTTTAGGAGAAGGAGTTTTCTGACCTGATGCTTCTCTGCTTCCCCAGAGAACATACAAACAAAGAGCACAAACAAAGCCTTCTCCCCCCCAATTTGGAAGTATCGTCTTTCCCCATTGGTCCTTTTGGTCAGGTGCCAACCAAGTTATTTGAGCTTCCTAACCCCGTACAGGTAAGGAGGAATTCTAGACTACCCTTAGCTGTATGGTTATGAGATCTTTGAAACTCAAAAGCAGGGGAAAATCTTTGAAATTAAAGCCCCAGTCCTGCAATCATAGGTGCTGATTTTTGGTTTTGCCGGTGGGTGCCCCATCCTGGCTCCACCCTCTTCCCCAAGGCCCCGCCCTCACTCTGCCCCACTCCACCTCTTCCTGCCCCCGCTCTGCCCCCTCCCCTTAGGTCCCCTCCCGTGAGCATCTCCTGCCCACTGCTCACTCCTTTCTGCCCCCTTCTGCCTTGAAGGCTAGGTGTGTGTGTTTGGGGGGGCTCAGCCTCCCCCTAAAACTGGCAATTTTCAGCATATTTATACACTTAATCATAGAATCATAGAACTTAAGATCAGAAGGGACCATTATGATCATCTAGTCTGACCTCCCGCATGATGCAGGCCACAAAAGCCGACCCACCAACTCCTGAAATAATTCTCCCCCTTGACTCAGCTGTTGAAGTCCCCAAATCTTGATTTAAAGACTTCAAGTAGCAGATAATCCTTCAGCAAGCGACCCCTGCCCCATGCTGCGGAGGAAGGCGAAAAACCTCCAGGGCCTCTGCCAATCTACCCTGGAGGAAAATTCCTTCCCGACCCCAAATATTGCGATCAGCTTCTTTCATATTCTGTTATTGAATGTGTGTCTATCATNCATCTAGTCTGACCTCCCGCATGATGCAGGCCACAAAAGCCGACCCACCAACTCCTGAAATAATTCTCCCCCTTGACTCAGCTGTTGATGTCCCCAAATCTTGATTTAAAGACTTCAAGTAGCAGATAATCCTCCAGCAAGCGACCCCTGCCCCATGCTGCGGAGGAAGGCGAAAAACCTCCAGGGCCTCTGCCAATCTACCCTGGAGGAAAATTCCTTCCCGACCCCAAATATGGCGATCAGCTTCTTTCATATTCTGTTATTGAATGTGTGTCTATCATTGGCATCTTAGTAATGTAATCATTATTAACATAGTAATGAAATATATAATTACATTATCATGAATTACAGTATATTAAAATCATTACACTCAGCTACAAGCTGTCTTCACTAACATCCCAGTTTAAAGACATTATGTTCGCTCTGAGCTTCACACCTGCTTAGGGCCTGTTTGGGAGCTGAGGCCACTGATGGCTGTGGGAAGAAGGTGGATGGGAGGGACAAGCAGTGGAGAGTCTTTCCCCTCTCCCTGCCCCTTTCCCCTCTCCCTTCCTTTCGTTCTCCCTGTCCCTTTCCCTTTCCCTTTCTCTTGTTTCTTCTCTAAGTCCTTGCTCCCCGTCCTGATGTTTTCCCCTTCTTGCTTCCCACCCATGTCCCTTTTCCCATCTCTCTCTGCTGTCTACTGCTTGCTCCCGCCCACCCACTCAAAGTGCCAGAGGAGGTTCCCCCTCCTTGGGTGGGAAGGTTGCCTAGTTGGTTGGTTGGTTAATGCACAGGGCTTGTGCTCAGGTGTTCTGGGTTTGATTCTCTGCTCTGCCACAGACTCCCTGATTAGCCTTGGGAAAGTCACTTCACTTCTGTGTGCCCTAGATCCCACCTGCCAAATGGAGCTAATGCTGACCCTGCCTCCTAAGCTAAATTCATTCATGGCTGTGTGATGATGGTGGAAATGGAGATACCAATGTGGGTACATTTGGGCTGAATTTCTCCACAGCCGGAGAGTGAGAGCCAGCTCCACAGGGGGGACGGGCGAGAGAGCCCCACATCTTCTTCCAGGGCCCAGGGCTTCTCCTCCCCTCCCCCCCACCCCTCCAGCGTGGCTCCTGCCGGGGTCCGGGGCTTCTCCTCCCTCCCACCCCCAACACGGCTCCTGCCTGGGTCCGGAGCTTCTCCTCCCTCCCACTCCCCCCAGTGCGGCTCCTGATGGGGTCCAGGGCTTCTTCTCCCCCTAATCCACCACTGCACCCAGCCCTAGCCTAGCTGGGATCCCTTGGGTCACCTGATGCCTGCTGTGGCCAGAGTCAAGCCTGGCTGGCAGGGAGCAACCATACACGTGGCCATCAGCCCAAGGAGGTGTGGGGCAGCCCTAGGTGAGCAGAGGCTGGCTGTGCTGCTGCTGATAGCCCAGCACTCCCACCCACGCCTAACCCTAAGGCTTTTTTTCTTTTGTGAGACTCACTCAGCCCCTGCCAGAGCAGGGAGGTGGGAAACAGCTGATCTGAGCCTGGCCGCCAAACAGCTGATCGCAGCTGCGCGCAGGCTGCCCATAGGAAACAGCTCATCTGCCGAGGCACCCGCAAAACAGTTGATCCCTGGCTGCCAAGAGCTGGTCATCCCAGCGGGTGCTGAGCACCCCCTATTTTGTTTTTGTGGGTGCTCCAGCCCCGGAGCACCCACGGAGTCAGCGCCTATGCCTGCAATGAACTCTGTGTGAACAGAACCCTGTGCTTCATGGAGCTCGCTACTTGAAGGGAGCTAACTCACCAGCTTATTGAAAATTTATTACTTTTTAGTATAGAAAGAACTTAGCATTTAAAGTAATTAAACATCAGGGTCAAATATATACACACATTTTATCGCTCTTGCAGTGTATGCATAATAAATTATAGACAGGACTGGTTGCGCTAGTTAAGCCTTTAGATAAGGTTGCCCAATGCTCTCCATTATAAGTAAGGCCCTACCAAATTCATGGTCCATTTTGATCAATTTCACGGTCATAGGATTTTAAAAAATCATAAATGTCATGATTTCAGCTATTTCAATCTGTAATTTCACAGTGTTGTAATTGTAGGGGTCCTGACCCAAAAAGGAGTTGTTGGGGGGGGTTGCAGAGTTATTGTAGTGGGGATTGCGGTACTGCTACCCTTACTTCTGCGCTGCTGCTGGCGGGGCGCTGCCTTCAGAGCCTGTCTCTTATACACATCTCTTCAGAGCTGGGCGTCTGGCAAACAGCTGCCGCTCTACAGCCACCCACCTCAGAAGGCAGAACAGAAGTAAGGGTGGCAATACCATGACCCCCCTAAAATACCCTTGCGACTCCCTGTAACTCTCTTTTGGGTTAGGACCCCCAATTTGAGAAACGCTGGTCTCCCCTGTGAAATCTGTATAGTAGAGGTTAAAAGTACACAAAAGACCAGATTTCCCAGAGGGAGACCGGATTTCACGGTCCGTGATGCGTTTTTTGTGGCCTTGGTAGGGACCTAATTATAAGACCCTTTTTCAGGTGCATACAACTTTGCCAAATTTCAGCCATTCAGGTTGAAATTTTTGGTGATGGCTATCTGCCTCAGGTTCAATATTTTTGTAAAGTTTTAATTAAAATGGTTCCACTGTTTCTGAGCATGTACCCTTTTTTTAAAAAAAAATGTATAAATCTTGCAATTGTTTCATTACTTTCATGTTTTGGAGTAAATGCTTGAAATTTGGCAGGGGAGTCACCTAAGTGTCATGGATGCATCTTGCCATCCACGTGAAATTTTCCAAATTATAAGCCACTGAAAAGTCCCAGTTTTGACATGCTAAGTAGAGACTTATTAGCGTGTAGCAGCTAAATTCTCTGAAGATTCTCAGTGCTCCCCTTGGTGGTACCCCAGCAGCATGGAGGATGAGGAAGATCTATCCTGACTGGATTGCAGGAGGGGTAGGGCAGAGAGAGAGGGAATTGCAGGACCCAGAGGATGGGAGGACAGCAGAAGGGGGTAGGAGCCAGGGGTTGGCGACAGGAGCTGGTGGGGTGAATAGCAGCAATGGGGAAGGAGGAGAAAAGAGAGGAGGGGGAGTATGTAGACACAAACCAGGGAATAAATAGGAACAGAGGTGGGCCAAACAGCCTGGGGACACAGGGGAGAGAGGTCTTTAACTTCTAGAGAATACTCCTCTCCAGAATTTGGAATTTAACTCAGGACTCCTGAGTCTTTACCTTCCTCTGTTGTCAGGAAATAGTGTGTATCTTATCTCCCTCTAGTGGCTGGTCTACATAGAGGCTAGCAACTGACTGGCTACCAGTTACTCTGTTATCTCAACTGGTAGCCATAGTCAATCTGAAATGGAACTGTGTTTAAAATCTGTGTATTCAATTAAGATTTGCTGGTTGATATTTATCTTCCCTAGTTGGGAAATGGTGTAATTTTTATTAGTCAGTCACGGTTGGATTTTTATCACATCTAAGCTTTATTTGAGGTTTGTATAATCCACTACTTTAATTCTTCAAATTTTATTTGTGTATGTGTACTGTCAGTTGTTTACCAGGTATGACTGGATAACAAAAGTGAAAATAGTCTCAATTAAGATTTGTAAAATATTGGTCATATTTGACATCTTTAAAGAATTTTTTAATTAAAAAAACCCTTGAAATTTATGGTAATACTGTTTGCCATCTTACGCCTTATTATTTATTTGCCATGCTCTTCAGTTTAAAAATAGGGGTTAATTAGAACATCTAAGTCTCTGTGTCCTAAATCTTCAGTTCTACAACAATACCATCTCAGACGATGATCTCAACAGAACTCACAAGTTTAGTAAGGTTAGGCCTCATGAGCACCTCCTGTTAAAAACCCTGGTGCTATAAAAAATAGCATTGATTCAGTAGAAAGAATTCTTCATGTCAGTCTGCATAGTCAACACCTAGCATAGTGTTAGAAGGCACTATATTGTCAAGGTGCTATCTTTTAAATCATTCATACCCCGCAAGATTCTAACAAGTGGTCCAGTGTCAGTAATTATGAACTGCCTTACCTATATTCATCTTACAGTTTGCATAAGGTATACAACTTCACAGCAGTTTAGGTCAGTAAGAGTAGTACTTCTGCATGCCGTTTGAAAAGCTGTCTTGCTCCATTCCAAAGTTGAGTTAAGTGATTCTCGTGTCTGCCAGACTGGATTTGGTAACACACTGCACCTAGGTGCCCTCCAGAAATCCAGTACACATCTTGGAAGTTTAGTCTGCTTCTCCAGAGGCCTCTCCAAAGGTTATTCTGGGGCAGAGCCAAAGGGTCAGTTGATAGGGTTGGGACACAGAAGGGCTGAGTTCTGTTCCCAGGTCTGCTATATCACTTTGGTCAAATCACTTACCTCTCTGTATTTCAAATTACTTCTCTGTAAAACTGAGATAATATTTGCTCACCTTTCTAAACAGGGTTAAGATGTATGAATGAAAAATGGTGTATAAGTATCAAGCTTCATTACTGGTGCGTGCGTGCCCTCTGACCGAACAATAGCAACTACTATGTGCACGCACACTACAGAATAGTCCTATACTATGTAGAAATAATTCTTGGGGTTGTCCTGGGACTACAATGTACATCTGCAGTTCTGTGCAGCATCTATTTATGGTCATTGGTCTTGCATGGAGAGTAACAGCATTTGGCCTCCTGCTTTTAGGAGAAATGTTTAGAGCTATTGTTTAGGAGAAATGTTTAGAGCTATCTAAAACCTGTGAGGTTTTTCTCACCCTTTAAAATTGGAGCCTGAAATATTTTGTTTATTCACTAAGCAAGCTGCAACAATGTAAATCAGCCCTCTCCCTCCATCTAGTGTCTGCCTGTGTACATAAATGGTTCAGTAGCTCAGTGTCTAAGCTCCTTCAGTTCCTGGCCTATGCAGAGATGACAAAATGTGAAATTGGACTGAGGCCATCAAAGGATAATGTTTGACCACTACCAGCGTGGGTTTGAACCTGTGACCTATAGCTGAAAGGTTCTCTCTACCATTAGCAATCTCCTGAGTCATTCTGTCTTTAGCTAGGTGGTAGAATTACTATCCAATGGGTTTAAGTATTTTTTAAATACATAAAAGTGTTGGGATATAGTCTCCTTTTGATGTGTGTGCAAAGCTCATTATCAGGCTTCCAAGGTTGTTGCCCTAGACCAGTGGTTTTCAACTGATTACACATTGTGGTCCACAGGGGCCAGGTGGCAGGGCAGCGGCAGCCCCAACCCCATCCCTCGCTGCGCGGGCTACCCAACTGCTTGCCCTGGACCCTGCAGGGCCGGCTGGCTACCCTGGACCTCACCACGCAGCTGCCCCAGACCCCGCGGGGCCGGCCAGCTGCCCACTCCAGACACCTTTTGAACCACACCAAGGGAACAACTCTACATGTTCATTCTCCACACATGTCACTTCTTCACCGTCGTGTCCCACCACGATACCAAGTGGCAGGACCTTTTACCACCTGTAGAGGGTGAGGAGCCCCAGTGGACCAGCCTATATTCCACCCTAGTCCCATGGCCTGCCCAGGATGTTGGTTGGTGGCTCCTCAATAGAGCCGTAAGCACGGGCGTGTACCTGGCGCGGTTCACCCCCATCCCTGATGCCTGCCCCTTTTGCTGTGTGAGGGAGACCCTGGCGCATGTCTATCTAGAATGCACCAGGTTGCAGCCCTTATTCCGGCTCCTCCAGGACCTCCTGTTGAGGTTCTGGCTGCACTTCTCCCCACACCTTTTCATATACACACCCTGTCCGTGGCCCCACGAAGTCACGAGACCTCCTAGTCAACCTCCTCCTGGCTGCATAGAGTTGTTCCTTTGGCACGGTTTGAAAGCAAACTGGCAAGCTCCAAAGTGGCCATATATATAATACCAGGAGGAGGATGCTGGACGGGGAGGTGCTCTGTGACTGTGGCACCTATTTCCATTCCTCCCTTGTCTCATGTATCTGAGCAGCGTTCCTGTGGGTGGCATCTGCTTGCTCCCTAGACAGCTTTGAGGAGCAGTGGGGCTGTCTGCGGTTCTCTGCTCGGTGTCCCCATCTGCATCCCTAGTTTTGAACCTATGACCCCCACTCCCTGCCCTGTTCTTTCTTAGTTGTCCCCCACATTCAGTTGGATCCCGAGTCCAGTGGCTCCTCCTACAAGTCTAGGGGAGGGGTCTTTAGATGTGGATGGGCTTCTGCCCGCCTGCCTCCTGTAGGGGACAATTTCCTGGTGCAAGTGCTGGAGGAACCAACTAGGGGCAGAACTCTTCTAGACCTGCTGCTCACAAACCGGGAAGAATTAGTAAGGGAAGCAAAAGTGGATGGGAACCTGGGAGGCAGTGACCATGAGATGGTCAAGTTCAGGATCCTGACACAAGGAAGAAAGGAGAGCAGCAGAATACGGACCCTGGACTTCAGAAAAGCAGACTTTGACTCCCTCAGGGAACTGATGGGCAGGATCCCCTGGGAGAAAAACATGAGGGGGAAAGGAGTCCAGGAGAGCTGGCTGTATTTTAAAGAATCCTTATTGAGATTGCAAGAAAGAACAGTAAATATGGCAGGTGACCAGCTTGGCTTAACAGTGAAATCCTTGCTGATCTTAAAGGCAAAAGAGAAGCTTACAAGAAGTGGAAGATTGGACAAATGACCAGGGAGGAGTATAAAAATATTGCTCAGGCATGCAGGAGTGAAATCAGGAAGGCCAAATCACACTTGGAGTTGCAGCTAGCAAGAGATGTTAAGAGTAACAAGAAGGGTTTCTTCAGGTATGTTAGCAACAAGAAGAAAGTCAAGGAAAGTGTGGGCCCCTTACTGAATGAGGGAGGCAACCTAGTGACCGAGGATGTGGAAAAAGCTAATGTACTCAATG